>JAEANM010016220.1:0-13345 GCA_017656035.1 Myanophis thanlyinensis
CCATTGACTGGCTCAAGTCTCAGGCGGCTGAATTTTATGACAATGGAATTACAAAGCTTGTTCACCACTATGTTATAGGTGTTTGGTGAATATGTTGAAAAGTAGTATTTACAGTAAGTGTCACTTTCAAGTGTATATAATAAATTTTTTTCCTACAGTTTGTTTTTTTTTCTATCGCAAAACGTAATCTATTTTGTGGATAGCCCTCGTAGGTCACTCACGGTGATACATATGCAAACTAAGGGCATGAAATAAAAGGACTGTCTTAAACCTTGTACATCTTCTTTGGCTTTTTTTCCCACTCCTGTTACATGAGGAGTACTTACTCAAGATTTATGACAGTCATTTTTATTCTTTTCCATGGTCTAAATAATATAAGTGTTCATATCTGCCTAAAGTTATTCAATGTCTAAAGGGCTGCCACATAGAAGAGTGGGTCAGCCTATTCTCCAAAGCAGCTGAAGGCTGGACAAGAAGCCATGGATGGAAACTAATGAAGGAGAGAGACAATGTAGAGCCAAAGAGAAATTCCTGACAGCTAGAACAACTTGCCTCCAGAAGTTGTGGCTCCTGCATCACTGGCGGTTTTTAAGAAGAGATTGGACAACCATTTATCTGAAATCACAGTTTCCTGCTTGACCAGGTGACTGGACGACTTCCAAGGTCCCTTTCAACTCTGTTATTATCTTATTTTGAGACAACCTATTGTTTCTTATTCTAGAGTACAGGAGTCAGAATAATGGACATAGAAGTTTTAATTTAAGTCCAATATTGTATTGTATTGTATTGTATTAAATATTCTTAGATTTGGAAGGACTTAAATATTCTTCCAAGAAGAGGCAAATACTTACTAAATTGGAAAATATAAAACCTAAACCTAACTCATACTCTTCCACAGGAAAAGAATCTCTAGTCTTGGAGATGGTAAGAATTCAAGCTCCACTACATACTGTATGTAATTAAGTGTTTATAATTTATAGTACATGATCTAAAAGGACTTTTTAAATGTTGGAAATATTTTGTTGTTGTTGTTGTTGTTGTTATTTGCATTTCAAAGAAAATAAGACCAGGTCTTATTTTGGGGGAGTGTTTTTTACATCTACGGAAGGCCTACTACTTCTGCTTGTTTGCTGCGAAGCAGTGTGAGATGGAGTTGCCCCACACACCTGCATCAACTTACCTCTGGGCCTCCGCAGCCAGACCACACATGCCCAGACACTTGCCTCACAGCTATAGCAAAAGCAGGACCCTGCATTGCTGTTGGCCCATTTCTTCTACTTCCTCGCGGCTATAACAGAGCAGGAAGCCGAGCAATGCACCAGGACCACGACCATTAGGTGAGGCTGGTGGAGCTGCCCCACACTGGCTTAACTCAGGGCCCTTGCAGCCAGGCCTCAGCCTCCTGCTCCATTGTGGACATGAACAAGTAGAAGAAGTGGGCCGATAACCAGTGGGCTCCTGCTGCACATGGGTGGCAGGCGAGGCAGATGTCGGGGTGTGTATGGCCTGGCTGCAGGGGCCCTGAGGTAAGCCGGTGCAGGGCGCATGGGGCAGCTCCACCTCACCCCACCTCACCTCGTGGCTGTGGCACCACGAGCAACCAGATGGAATGGGTGGCTGGCGACTGCATAGGCTCTTAAGTAAGGCTTATTTTGAAGATACAGCTTACATTAAGCTCACATCTAAAAAAACATGCTGGGACTTATTTTGGGGATAGGTCTTATTTCAGGGAAGCAGGGTGGTGGTGGTAGTTGGTCACACAGTCAACCAATTATACTGGGTTTGGCATTTCTTTCCATCTATTGAGTGTTATAAGGAACTGGAACAGGCAGGTGTTTGTTGGTGTTAAAGGTATTGTTGCAAAATGTAAACTGTTCCAAGTACAGCTATCTTTTGTAATGGCCTCATGTTCATTTTTTTCAGTGCCGATGCTGTTGAAGTGGTGCTCCAAATGTTTTGGAATTGAATCCAAGGTGCCTATGACTACTGGTGTTATCTTTGCTTTCTTTTGCCACAGTCATTCTACTTCTAACTTGTAGGTCTTTGTATTTTGTGATTTTCCCCAGTTCTTAATGTTCTATGCTCCCAAGTATTTCAACATCTACTATTCATTGTTTTTTGTCTTTTGTACCAACAGTTGTTAAGTCTGGGGTGTTATGTGACAGGTACTTATGTATTTGCATTCTAAACTCCCAGAGCAATTTTAGCTGCTTCTTTTTTTTACTTTGTTTTATAGTTCCACCACTTCTTCCTTGCAGACAAATAATATTTCTTGGAGATCTTCCAATGCAACATTGTTTCTACTTTGTTATGCCAGTGCTTGTAATCAGTCTGTATGATCTTTTTGCAACAGCTGACTAGGTGGTCCACTGTTTCTTCATCTTCTTTGCAGAGAAACTGCAAAGACAATTCTGGCTATGTGTGTCTTTAGTCTTAAAGCTTAACGCTTGGCCAGAATTACCCCCTCTGTGTCTCCTCCTCCAACTCTCCTGCTCTTAGGCGTTGCCAAAACTTTCTCTATTTGTTTATTTCTTTTTCAATGTATGTAATACTTGCCATGTCTCTTTTCTATTCTTCTTTTAATCTTTTTTATAACAGTTTGGTATATCCAATACTCAGTAAGCCTTCATGGTATACTAACATCAGTGCATTTTCTTCACTATCCTTCATATATTTCACCAATGCCCATTTTTCTTCTCCCATTATCTAGGGATGCTTGTAGCATTCCATGCTCACCTAGTTTCCTTGGTAAGTAGAGTCTGTCATCATTGATTTATGGATGAAGGGTGTAATTCAATGTCACTATTTTTCTAGTTTTCCTGTCCATGCTTTTTAATTCTGCTTGAGTCCTGTTCACTGTTCCAGATATGTATATAATCAGTGGAATTGCCCAGATATTTATTACCTTGGGGTTATTTTGTCCACTGAGTTTGAATTTTAAAATCTTCACTTTCATGGGATATTCACTTCTCTCCTTCTTCTTGACTTCAGTGTGCTTGATGTTGTCTGTTTGAAGAATGCCCAATTATTTGTACTGATTGTCTCTATCTAGATGCCTAATGTTATCTCCCTAATCTCTATAAGGCATCTTGATTCCTTCTGTTTTCACTATTTTCCCCTGTTGATGGTGAGGTTGGCACATTTGTCCAGTCCGAACTCCATTGCAGTATCTTGCCTGTATATTTGGACAATACTGGACAGTGATTCTGTTTCTGATGGTCTTTAGCCATACAGCTTCAGGTAGCCTTATAAAGAAGATGGGATAGCCTGAGACATGTTTTTGATGATCGATAACCATGGCCTGAGTTGCTCAGTATTGTTCACTGAGAAACCACTGTACTAATAAAACAGTAGTGGTGTACCCTTTGACCTTTTTTTATCTTCTTCGTTGATTTTTCTTCCATAATATTCAGTTATAACTGAAGCCATGTTATACATTAATACATTTTTTTTGTTTTCAGTCTTTGCATATTTGTGATAGGATTTCTTCTTCATCTTTTCTCCCAGTAGTCCTGCAGCTGCTGGCCTTGATTGATTCAGCAAAAATAGCCCAGTTCTAAGTCCTGTATCCCATTTGTCACCAAGTGTCCAAGAAGTATCTTCCATGGTTCTTGTTGACCCAGGCTAACGCCAATCTGGTATGGGTTTATCCATTACATTATGGATGTAGTAAATTACATCTCACCATATTATTTATTGGAGAGACATTCTTCATCTGGCTCCTCTAATGAGACCTGTGCAATATTGTTGATGCTCTGGCATAGCTCTCATCTTCCTCAAACAAACAAGCCCCACCACCACTTCAAGGTTTAGTGCCTCATTGGGGGATTATTATGTTGATGATTCACTGCTCAGTCAACCAGATATTTAGGCTGTTATTAATATTTTATTACATACTGCATGTATTAATTCTTTATTATTATGTTAAATTTAGTAATTGTGGTTCTGTAAGAATTTTCCAGACATATTACATAGAAGTTTTCAAAAGCTTTTCTTTGGCTGCGGATCAGATTATTGTGGCTGGATATTTTAATAAAACTAGCCTTTCTAAATCTAAGTGTTGCACATGGAAAATATTGCAAGTTTATATATTGAGGTTTAATTTGGAAAACATATGGTAACTTTTAAATAATTTATAACAGTTTTTTTTCATTTTGGAGTTGCTCTCAACTGGATTTTAAATGTAATATAGCTATATTAGAGGAGGTAGCACACACGGTTAGAAAATGTTTCTCTTCAGGCATGGGGGAGGTTGTTCTTGAAATTGTGCTTGGCAGGCATTCGGCCAACTAAGCATAATTTTCAAGAGCAACTTCCCCCTATGCCTCAAGAGAAAAGTTTTCAATCAATGTGTGCTACCTGCTCTAACATATTTTGTGAAACCTGGACACTAACCTCACAATCAATATAAAAGCTACAAGTAGTGCAAAGAGCCAAGATACATGCTCAGCTTTACAAGACAAGATAGAAAAACCACACACAGCTTAGAGTACAAATGATAGTATATGATATCAAGAGAGTAAAAGGATTAAAATGGAAATGGGCTAGTCACATAGCAAGAAGAACTAATGGCAGATGCCTGCATGGATGCCACTTGATAAAAAACATCCACAAAAGAGACCTAAAACAAGATGGATCGACTACCTCAGCCAGTATTGTGGGCCCAATTGGCAAAGGAAAGTTCAGAACTGTATTGATTGGAAAGATGCAGATCAAGCTTTCATACTGCAGTGGACAGACAATGGCTAAAATGATGGTTATAATGGTGATATAGCAGGATGTCAAACTCGCAGCATCACATCGTCACATGATGTATCATGACTTTTTTCCCCTTTACTAAAACGAGAGTGGACGCAGCCAGCGCGTAACGCATCCGGCCTGCAGGCCACAAGTTTGACACTCCTGATAGATAGTATCAGATTTTGCTGTTGTGCTTGTATCAATATAGGAAAGAATTCTTTTTCTAAATTTTCTTTTAAAATATCTGATTGTGAAAGGATCCACTTTTTGTAACAAGAGTTTGACAGCTATTTACACTGACATTCTGCCAATCAATTGGTTGATTACGATATTTTGATTCTGACTCAATAAATCAACGATTTTTAGATTTTTATACTCAAGTATTTATTACTGATTGAAATGTGGAACAAAATTAATTCATTTTAAATAATAAGAGCTTTTCTAAGATCACTCATGATCAAACTGCGTCTTTCTAACAAATAATATATACCATTAAATCTAAGAAATCAAGAAAAGTTTTGGTTCAAGTAGTTATTCCAATATGCTGTTAAAGTGTATTGGTCCAATGCTATTGAAAGTCTATAAAGACTTCTTTTTAAGGTTTCTATAACCAATTTTGAATATTAGTAAAGACCATTTGATTGTAGTACTGCCCAATTTTTATGTTAACAGTTGAAACGATTGAAAATCACTGCAAGGAGCCCAGACACACAGATTATACATGATATTACCTCTGCACTATCCAGTTTCATGAAAGATAATTGCTTTACCACGGAGCATTTATTTTGATGTCATTTTATCTACCACACAAAACTGAGCAGATCCAAACACCACTATGGGGTTAATTGGAAAATTATAATAGTTATAACTTATTTTATCAATGGACCTATTGCTTTCCATTTATTAAAGACTACAAGAGCCAGAAATATAATTAGACATACACTGGGATTATTCTTGTCTGAAAATTGTATTTATTTTTTTTTAAATGGGTAGGAATATTAATATTACAGAGCACTGTTTTATTTTTTTACCTTGAAAAGGTTTGTAATTCAAAGCTGTTCCTTTAGTGTACATTGCCTCGTTTCTTTTTACAGATTTGTCTTCATGTGAAATGCATGTATAGAATTCCAATGCCTTTTTCAAATGCTTTGCGTAGAAGCTGATGTATTTTAAGTATGAAAGCATGTTCTGTTGCAAAGTTATAATTAACATCAGCTGGATACATGAATAAGCCTGTAAGTTTCATAGCACCGCTTAGTAAAAGCTGTCTTGAATAGTTCACAGCTTATACAGCTTATTTTCTTCTTTAAATCTGATATGCATGCACATTAGGAAGATTCAGGATTTATCTTAATCTGCACTGATAATGCGCCATGACTTTTTGTGGTGAAAAAGAAAAAAAATACCAACAAAACAAAAGTTGTCTTTATTTTCCATTTCCATCCCGAATGTTGTTTCCCATAGGTATAACAGCTGGTGTTGGGCTACATTTGTAGGAAGTTTGGGTTGGGAGCAGTGCCAACTCAAGTGGGAAATATCAGCCCCAAAATAAAATAAAATAAAAATAGAAAGTAGAATAACACCAAAACCATACTTACCACAGCCCAATCCAATGAGCATTCAAATTGTTTACACCACAGGATATTATATCAAATTTCATATGTTTGATTTAATTAACAGATAAATCAGAAAGTTAAGCATAATTGGATTTAGGAATCAGAACTTGGCTACTACCTCTTGTTATGATCAGCAACTCAGTACTTTTCCCCTTCAGAAAGGAACTGTCATTAACCCTTTACCATTTCTAAATATTTTTCAGTAAAAGACCAATTAAGTATGGGGAAGAAGTTACATCTTCTTTAACATGATCAGTAGTTCATTCACTAATTAGCTTGCAGACAAGTAGTTGGCAATTCAATGCGTGAACATTTATTGCATGGTGTGGTACCATTTTTCAGTGCTGACCTTTCTGAAAAATACCCAATTTCTTCAGTGTTTTGTAGAATGCAATCCTCTGTTCAACAAATATGTCTTTTGTTGGGTCAAAAAAGTGTGTGCTTTTGTGATATTACACAATGAGTAACATTGTGCTGCCAGTCAATAGTGCAGAAGTCATTCTTTTATCTCATTAAGTGATTATTTTGTGGAAAAAAGAAACAGAAAAGGAAAGCACAGAAGATTTCAAGTGGTGAAAATGATGAAGTCTTGATCATTTCTAAAACTTAGTGATTAAAGCAAGGTAATAGACATAGCGATAGCTTCCTTCAGAAACATCCACTGCTAGCTGTTGGGTATGATCTGTGATCTATATGTGTGCATAAATATATTCCACCTGCAGAAGTTTTAGCTTTTAGTTAAAGGAGGTGGACATTTTGATTGTGTGTTACCTTTGATTTATGAAAGCAAGTGAATGGCTTCCTTCCTTCATCCCATTGTTCTAGAATTCTTCATAGCTTTTACAGCCCCTCCCTTGTCCTAAGTATAAAACCACACAATTCCCTACCTCACAACAAATTATACCTCCTCTTGGATATTTATTGTGTGGAAGAACAAAATGATTACTGCACAGAATTGATTCTTTTTAATTAGCAATGGGTTTAGTAAACAGGTTTGCAAGGATTTTATTCCTGCCTGCTCATTAACATAGGAATGGGAAAGGCCTGATGCATACCTACTCCATTAGTAAACAAATACACAAGTTACAATATTAAAGCAATGCAAATTCTAAAATCCAATTGCTCTAGCCCCGTGATGGTGAACCTATGGCACCGGTGCTACAGGTGGCATGCAGAGCCATCTTGCTGGGCACACAAGCTGTCAGCCAATTTACTTCCAGTTGAGCATGCACATGCGATTGTGCATGCATGCATATGCTGTTGCTGAGATCCAGCTGGTCTTTGGGCCTCCACTGTGCAGGTGTGCGATTGCAGCAGGAAATCCAGATGGTCTTCGGAGCTCTCCTGTGCATGTACATGTGATTGCTCGTGTGTGAGAATGCCTGTATGCAGTGTGCATGCATTGCACATGCAAAAGCTGCATGTATGCGCAGATGGCACAGTTGCACATGCAGTGCATGTGGAGGTGCTTCACGCAAGTGCAGATGGCGAGCGCAAAGCACGTACTTTTTGGCACTCAGTAAATAAAAGGTTCCCCACCACTGCTCTAGCCACTGTCCTTTTGGTCAGTATCTGTATCCGCACTAACAAGATTTGCTTTGGGTCAGCATATAATTAGGTAACATGAAAGTGTCCCTTGTACCTTATAACACTAAGGTGTCTGCATATTTTGGAGCGGTGCTGAGAGCCTCTTCCTTCTGCTTTCCTGTTTCAAGTTTGGTGACAATTAAACTCCAGACAAAAAACAAACAATTGTCAAAGCTCACTGAGTGAAACCAGAGACAGCTACTCAAATTACCTGTGCAGTATAGATAAAAAAAAACAATGTGGCTGAAATCAATGCCAACAAATAAATCACTATCCCTTTTTCTAACAGCTTCTTTGTTCAACCCAGCTCATTTGTTTGGATAGGCAGTCCAGGTAAAAATATTCCATGATAATAAATCTTCCTAAAGAAGACTAAAGGTAGTTTGAAGGAGACAGATCTACACAATACGGTTAGGATTGATAAGAAGGCTTGTATATTGGGGGGGGGGGGGGGGGGGGGGGGGGGGAGAGAGAGATCTCACCCTGTTTAATCGCCTTAAGATATCACCAAGCTTGGGTTATTAACACCTTTTCATATTTTGTCTTGCAGAACTGCCTTCTTGAATTAGTGAAACTGATTCTTAGAGCAGATGGTGAGAAGCACACATTCAACTTTTATCTGTTTGCTTCAAACTTGAATTAATCTAGCAGACCACTTAGATTAATATACCAGTTCAAACTTTTTCTGTTGAAACATCCCAGTATATTCCTGATCATTCCTCATTTGAGAAGCTTCGACTAGTGAAATAATGTTTGGTGTTTCTCTGAGGAGCATCAACAGATTGTGGGCAGGAGGGAAATCCTCCACATGAAGCCTCTGGCATAGATTTTCCCTTTATGGGCGTCTTTGTATCAGAGCACAAGTTTCACTAAAACGAAGAAGAAAAATAGGCTATGTTCCTGAAAGTTTATTTAAAATAATGTTTAGCCCTGTTTTAACACAAATGATAGATGTTTATACAAAGCTCCCTGCATATTTGAATGAATGCATGTGACACATTTGAATTTGAACCCTTAGCAGCATTTCCTTGTAATTCTTGGTAATGTCTACTGTCATGTGCCAATCTGATTTATCTTGTCTGATGCTATTAGATATTTTTGGAAGATGGTCTTTTTCTTCGCACCATTAGCATCTGCAAAAAGAAAAATTAATCTGTCTTCTGAAATGAGGGTGACCAATCTGTTTTGACACAAAAAAGATAAAACAAGATGTATTATCAATTATGTACTCTGAAATTTGTTCATTTTTCAGAAACAAGGATAATGAATTTGTGCAGGTAGCAAAGTAATACTTCTATGCAGATTTCTATGCAGCTTTGATGTATTTTACCTACAGTCTCAAACACCCCTTTAAGTTACCAAGTGACTCTATCTTACACAGTTATTGCTATCTTGCAGGATAATAAAGGTTGTACTATTAGCAGTTGTTCATTTTATATCTAAAATTTGTCTTTAAAATATGCATTTGTATTTGAAGACAAAAAAGCCTAGTAGATAAACATGAAAACGGTTGTAATGACTTGTTTGGTGTACTATAAAGTATGAGCTTTGTTTCTGAATCTAACTAAATTCACAGTACACAGCAGCTGCTCCATTATGCTGAGAGATTGCCTTGCAACATATGTTGAACAATACTGACAACCCCCTATCTACTATGTTTCTAGAGCTTCCATAGCTATTCCCCTCTCCCAGAAAAGACTGCTATATAAACCATGCTGTTGATCCTGCACAATTTGAAACTGGTTTCAGATATGGTGGGGATATTAACTCATTTTTCATGTTAGTATACAAATCAGTTGGCAGTCAAATCAGCTGCATGTGGTATCGTTGGGGAAAATCAATTTGTCCTATACCTTAGACAGGCCTGATATTAATGATCCTTCAAGGACACTCAAGGAGTTAAATGCACCAAACACCTGGTACAGAAGAACTTTGCATTACCATAAATCTGCAGGACAAAACAGGCAAATGACCTCATCATATTCAAGGTGAGTGGCAGATGGGAAAGCAGGTGTATGTTAAAGATGGGAAATTTCTGGCCCTGCAACAGCTCCAGTTAGTATAGCCAGTGGTAAGGGATGTTAATAATTGGAGCTCATTAATAGAGAAGAACACCAATAGATACTCCAGCTGTGCTTTAAGCCATCAAAATTACATTGCCAGGATTGTATCTGCCCACATCTCACAGATGTCTATCAGCAACCTCTTATGTGTGGAGGCCCTTTATCCTTTCTTGCATTGCAAAGAAAGTGAACTATCAGTGAAGATGGCTGTTATTTTTTTAATTTAAGGAAAATATTCAATCTTCTGAAAAGAGAAGAAAGATATTGGAGATATGTAGAATCTCCCATATCTGATACACCAAATCTTTGAGAACATAAAGGGTATGATATGGATGTTTGTAGGCTTATATAAGCAAAGTGAACTTTGGACCACTAAATCGTGCACTTGGAAGAAGAAAAAAACTATGTCTTATTGTGTTGGTCTTCTTCCCGTGTTTATTTAATTCTTCCTAGAGAGCAAAACACTGATGACATCTAGAACAGATTCCACATGACAACTGTATAAACAATTCTTAGAAATCATTCATCCATGTCAGGCTAGACGAATTCCCAAGGAAAGGGAGCTTGCAAAGGGGATGACAAATGAAGGCTGAACTAGACTATGAGATAATAAGAATATAAAACCAAGGACTGATTTATTCAATTAGAAATGACTTTCATATATTTCAGCCAATGGGGAAAATTACCTTGGGGTCTAGCCAGAGTGGGATAGATTATGATTTAGCATTGGATATGATGTGATAGAATAATCCTTGTCATTTACAGTGGTACAACTAATTCCAAGAGTATTTTCTGTTTTGTAATGTTCTGTGTATTTGCTCAAAATTCCCAATGAGTGCAGACAGGCACATGTGTGTTTTTAAATGTGTACTTAAATAAAATAAAAATTCCTAATTCCCATGTTATACTGTATATAACACAAACCATTTCAAATGTTAATAAATTCAATTTCAATTCAAGCACAAATCCTGGTAATGGTATGGACCCATGTAAGCAATTTTCTTGGCAAAAAAAGAAAAAGAAAGTGATTTGCATACTCCAGTATTTTGTTTGACTTCCCAGTCTGACCCTGCTTCCTTCTTAAGATCAAGAGCTGTTAGACGCTGCCTTCAGGATGGGTCCATTAAAATTAAATGAAGCCAGATTTAGTTTAACTCCATTTATTTTTCTGGAGCACAATCCCATACCCGGCATTCAAGGAAGAAATGCAGTTGATGCACTTCCCAATACTACATCTGCAATTATGCATGAAACAGACAGGAAAAATGTATCCCATATTATCTCAATTAAAAACACACTTAATAGCAAACTTAGGTTCCTTATTGCTGCATGAATTGATCCCTGGATGTTCAGTGCAAATACTTTTTTTCCCTAACTAACTGAGGTGAATATTTGCAGAAATACCTCTATATAATACCTCTAACTAAGATTAGCACGCAACAAAATAGGGATGCCATGTTGAGTCAAATCAGGACACAGGATCTGCTTATGTAGTCTAGAGAAGCAGAATTACATGAGTTAGATACACGTATTTCTCCCAAAGCACGTCTTCTATAATTTCCTGCGTAGAACCTAATTGCCATTAGTAACATCGTGAATTACTTTTGCCATCAATTTGTAAAGAAAGGAAATGCGTCAACAGATTTGTAAAGAGATGGTAAGTCTGGTGTCTGTAATTAATAGCACTGCCTATAACATTAACTCAGACATAAGACATGCACATACTCTTTATTTCATTGAGACATCCTCCACAGTAAGTAGGTATAGCATTGCAGTCCAAGGCTATTTAAAGAGCTGAAGTCAGTCCATTTAGAGACTTTGTGTTCTTCTGTGTTCAGGTTACCAATTTACAAAAAACATATAGTCAGCAACAGATCATAATGTCAAGGCAGTGTAGCAATGACTAATTGATGGCTTAAAAACAGTTGGGGTGTCACTGATTATCAGCCATGGTGAATTCCAAAATGTCATAAACTACTGCAGCCTTTGGTTCCCCACTCTTTGTGTGATACCTAGGGAAAGTGAAATAAGAAAAGACTGAGTTAGGAAAGTCAAATCAGTAAAGGCATAAGGAAGAGCCTAAGGCTGACTGATTAAAAAAATGATCCTGGATATTGCTTTTTTGACAGTACTGTTCCATAAGAATTGTATTTATATCTTGGAGGAATTATTTCAAATTTCCTAAAATTAAATAAAACCTAGTGTCTTTCAATAATCTCAGTGTTCGGAACAGTTGAATTGAGCACAGCCTCCATTTTTGCTGTGAATATTTGTAAACTTGTGATTACAAACTCAACAGAAGCATTGAAAGATCTCCAACCTGCTGCATTTCCCCACTTCCCATACCTAACAGGCCATTGTGGACTCTAGTATTGGACAATTTGCAAGCAAAGCAAAGAATTTCCATCACTGACCTAACATCAGTGTTCCAAAATGATCAAACTAGCTTACAGGAAGCATGAGTTGTCGTTCTGGAACACTGATGCTTTAGAAACACAATGAAATAAAAGATAACAAGTAAAGAAGAATATGGGCAGCTATTAATTGTCATTCATCTGAAATCTTAATGGAAGGTCACAATATTTCATAGACTCTTGTTTGGGAATCCTAATTTAATGGGTTTTTAAATAATTTTACTAAGATTTTTTTAAAAAAGAAAAACCAATGCAAACAATGTAAAATGAAAAATGAAAAAAAGAAAAGACAGCAATCAAAAGAAAACTGTAAGTGCAAGAAAGATGGAAAAGTACAAGAAAAATAGTAAAAAAGATACAAAGAAGTAGCTTCCAATATTTATAGCAGTTATTAGTATAATTATACAGTATATTTACATCTTACCTTATGATAAACATAACTTCTTTCTATCATCTAGCCCATCTAATCAACATAACCATAAATCATAGGTTCATTTTTACCGTTTCACTCAAAAAGCCCATAATGGTTTCCACTTAACAATAAACATAGATCATTTCTCTGATCAAGGAAGCAAATTTAACTATCTCAGCAAGTTACATCATCTTCACCAACCACTACTCCACTGTGGACAATGCTGAATCTTCTATCTTTGTGTATACAATGTCACAGCAGTTATCATTTGTAAAAGATGTCTTAATGACATAATAGCTGGCAAAAGATATGCCTCTTGAACAGGGGTGGGCAAACTTTTTGATTCAAGGGCCACAATGGTTTCTAAAATTTGACAGAGAGGCCGGGTGGTGAGATCCATCAGTCTCCCGGCTAGAATGAAAGGCCTTTGCCTCCAGGAAGGGCGGGCGCGATAAGCGCTGCCGCGTAAATGGAATAAGGTGGTTGAGGAAGGTGGGGCGGTTCCAACCAGTG
>JAEANM010016221.1:0-13344 GCA_017656035.1 Myanophis thanlyinensis
TATCTATCTCACTAGGCACAGCCAAAAGCTATTATTTATATGGCCACCTATTTCTCAGTCAGTAAAAACAACAACATGCTTATTAATTGTTGACTTGTCTGTTATGTGATTGTTCTTATTTTGCCCCTTTGCATTTGTAAATAGCTTAGGAGTTTTTTCTGAGGATTGAGTAGTATATAAAATTCAATATTTTTTAAAAACCTGTAGGTAGTCTTTTATTCACACCATTTGTTTAACAAATTTTATCTGAAGTTATAATAGTACTGAAAAAGTAGACTTACGACCAGTCCTTACGTTTATGATCCTTATAACATCACTATGGCCTCATGATCAAAATATGGGTGTTTGGCAATCGTCATGTATTGATAAAGATTGCAGTATCCCAGGATCACATCACCGCCATTTACAACATTCCCAGGGATCTTCCAGCAGGCAAAGTCACTGGAGGTAGCCAGATCCACTTAACGACCATGTGATTCACTTAAGTGCCGTGATTTGCTTGAAGAGTGGCAAAAAAAGGTAACATTGAGCGTGACTCATTTAACAACTGCCTTACTTAGCAACATTCTGGTTCTAATTGTGCTCGTAGGTTAAGGACAACCTGTGTATATGGCACTATTGTTTACCTTAGTGACATTGTTTCATTACAGATGCGTGACATGGAGTAATTCTTTTTAAAATTTACTCCTAAGGTTATATACATATTAGGTTTACACACTCACGTTACTTGCTGGTTTTTCACCTGATTTTCAAAAAAAACAGTCAACTTTACCAGTGGTGGGATGCAACCAGTTATACTACTGGCTTGGTGCGTGCGCATGCCAATTGCACTACCACACGGCTTCTAAACTGCAAATTTTTGACTTGCCAGAGGCAGCCTGGGTGAGTAGGAAAGCTGCGGAGGTGCTCAAAACAGCTATTCTGTTATTCGGTGTGGTTCAGCTGAAAGAAAAAAAACAAGGGCATATAAGGGCAGGAGCTGGTGGGTGGGGCGAAATGCTTGTTGCCACTACTGGTGCAACCAGGCTGAATACCACCACTGAACTTTATTTACCCTCATCCCAGGATGACTGAAGCCTGTCACTCAGACAATGGGAGATAACCAACTGCTCTTAGTGACTCTGATGATGGTAAACAGTTCAATTAATCATTGTTTTAGCAGAATTCCAGGGCTGGGAACATTATGACAAACACTACAAATTAGTGGGGTGATACAATCATCAGCTTTTAATTGCCAAGTTCATCAAGGCAGAGGAAAATAATGCCAGTGAGTCACATGCTGAATTAGGCTGTTCATTGCTACTCTTTGTCATCCTGAATGTTCAGAAGGAACTTCAGCCACCTGAAAGAAGCCAGCTAGTTAATTAGGGAAATTTCAAATGTGTATATAATGAGAAGTAAATACAACATCCATTGAGGAAGGTGTGTCTTACTGGCCTAAATTTTTCCTGAACATTTTTGAAAGGTTTTACTTGTTCAACATGTAAAAATCCTCTGTGGGGGAATATTGTAAAAAGGCTTTTCAGGCAGCCCCAAGATAGAATAAGAGCCAAAGCAGGTGTTTGCTGCTGATAAATTCAGAAGTCTGGTTGCATTAACGTTTCATTTAGAAGGCTAAAAGTTTACTGCAGTGCTATGCATTTCATGCAATGCTAAGAAATAAAGATGTGCTTATTTCAATTCAGATGGCCCTTTACTTAGGTCAGCTTTTATCTTACATTTTCATACTTAGTCTTTTTATACATACCTCTGAGCAATTGATTTCACTATGCAGAGTTTGCTGAATTTCTACAAATTTGGAATGACCTTACTTTCAGCAGCGATGAATGGACAAGTGGCTGGATTTGCCTGCAGGTAATCCTCCACTTAACAACCACTTGTTTAGCGACTATACAAAGTTACAATGGCACTGAAAAAAAAAGTGACATGACCATTTTTCACATGATTATTGTTACAGCATCCCCATGGTCCCGTGAGCAAAATTCAGATGCTTGGAAACTGTCATGCATTGTTGGTTGCAGCGTCTTGGGGTCATGTGATCACCTTTTGCAAACCTCTTGACAAAGTCAATGGGGAACCCAGATTCACTTAACAAACATATTGCTATCTTAACTGCAGTGATTCACTTAACAGCAATGGCAGGAGAGAATGTAAAATGGAACAAAATTAACTGCCTTGCTTAGCAAAGAGAAATCTTGGGCTCAGTGGTGATTGTAAGTCCAGGACTACCTGTATTGAACTAAAACGGTTATGAGTGGGATGTGTGAATTTAATGGGTGTCTTGTTGCATAGGTGAGTTTTTCTTGCTGTAGATGAAAGCATCTTTGTGTTCTCCCTCATTGCCAGAAGGCAGAGTTAGCACGTCTTGTTTACCAAGTCTAGTAAAATTCTACAGGGAAAGTCTACAAACAAGCATTTTTATTTTATTATTTTATAATAATTAAAGAAAGATAACTTGGCAATTACTAAAAAAAATAATTACGAGGAAAAGGAAAAGCAACCAATTATACTGATCTCAGTGTGTATATTGGGGTTTGGGGTGCACCTTTTGATATCTTTAGGAAAATGGACAGTAGCAGTACATAAAAAGCTAAATGTTACTAAGTTTTCTGATGGTTCGGAAACTTTTCTGTTAACTGGGTATTTTTCTCTGTTGACCAAAATATCTTTTTTTCTTGCTTCTGAGGTGTAATAAAAGTTTGGCCAAAAAAGAAAATCTTCGAGACAGGAACTACCATCACGGGCCTCTTTTGCACAATACTTGCTGAATATGCATTTTGTATTAGTGGACTGATCTCATCTTGAAAACATTATTTTAGGAGTGGGTTGTGTTTATTTTAATTTTCCTACACTGCAGGGGCTACACTGTTTATAAAGCATGTGTATTCAGTGTCTTTTCTTCAAAGTGATAGTTGCCATGAAACCATCGGTAACTGAGCAGTAGCACAAATCCGTTTCTTTTTCAGCTGCGTCTCTTTTCCATGGAAGACGGAGACCGATGTCTTTCATCATCCTGTATTTTCTCCAATTTCTGATAGATTTTGGTCCTCGGAGGAATTGCTCCTGGCACAGTCAGAAATACCTTTGCTTTTGTCATCAGTTATCCACTGCAGCCTGGTCACTTGAGCCTTCCCAGAAAGCGGCGCTTGCAGCAGCCAGGAGAGGATGTTCTTTGCACAACCAGGAATATTGCTGAGAATTTGTGCTAGATTGCAAAACATTCTAGACCCCTTGGTTTTGCTGGGTGCATCTTTTCTGCTCTGAGTCATAAGAAAGTCATTAAAAAAAAGTCTCGCCATCTCCCTGCTTCCTTACAAAAAAAAAACAAAACCTGAGCAATTCATTGGTAAGAATGTGGCAAAATGGTAAACTATCTGGGTATCAGCAAGGAGAGAAAAGGGGGGAAATGATATGTGCCATATTGAGTGTATTCAATAGGTAACATCATATATGTCTTTATTTTGACATCATTGATGTTCCATATGCATACAGCGTGTGTGTGTGTGTGTGTGTATATCTCCTCCCCCCTCTCCTTTCTCCTATGGCTGAGAATGAACCTGGATGTCTCTTGTCCTGTCCTTGCCCACAGCAAACCACAATTTTATTTATATATTTTTATTAAAGATGTTCATGACAATACTGAAAGCTAACACGACTCAGAAAAAGGAAGGAAAAGACTACAACATGCAAAGAAAAAATATATAAAGAAGTGATTTACAATCACAACACATGTAAATACATTTGATAGCTCTTTACTCCTATAACCCTCCCTTTCATCAGGTGTCTTTTGGTCAGGTCTGAGTTCCTGTGATCTCTAACCAGTACCCCATAGAGCAGGGATCTCTAATGGCTGGCTGGGGAATTCTGGGAGTTGAAGTCCACAAGTCTTCAAGTTGCCAAGGCTGGAGACCCCTGCCATAGAGCAATGTTTCTCATGAGTGGTTGGGGAAATTGTGGGAGTTGAAGTGCACACATCTTAAAAGTGGCCACGGTTGATAAACTGCCTTAGAGTGCACCAGCTGTGCAGAGTCCCATCCTGTCACTTAAAGCTGAGCTAGATATATAGCAGTGGTGGCGAACCTTTTAGAGACCGAGTTCCCAAACTGCAAGTCTCTCTCGCGAGAGCCGAAGACCAGCTAGGAGGCAGGGCATCACAACACCTACAGCTCTGCAGGGAAAAACAACTGATATCCAGGAGGCGGGATCTTTTTCTTTCGTGAGAAGTTGGAATTGATTGATTTAACTTTTTTTTTACTCTCACAAACTTCTATTTCCCTGCAAACGACTGTGAGAAGTGCCACAGAAATGCAGTGGGGCTGAGCTGGGGCGATGGCACACACGCCCACAGAGAGGGCTCTGAGTGCCACCTCTGGCACGCGTGCCCTAGGTTCGCCAGCACTGCATTATAGTATCTTTAAATTAACCTACCTTTTAAAAGAGGAAAACCCCGGCTAGATGGACAATGAAAATGGCTAGCAAGTTTGGGGGTGAGAGACAGAGAGGAAGTCATTTACTCTTTCCTCATCTGATGTTTCCTGCTTGAAGTCAGTTGACAAAGTAGAAATATTTATGTAGTCATTTGGATCTTAATTGGAGGAAAAGCTCATCTTGGAAAAGGGGAAGTGAAAGGTGAAATTCAGCAGGTTCTAACAGGTTCGCTAGAACCAGTAGTAAATTTTCTAAGCAGTTCAGAGAACCGGTTGTTAGAAGAAATATTCTTTTGTTTGTTTCCACTTTACAGGGTTAATCCTGTAAGGAAGGCAGGAAAGAAACTCTGGTGTTGCTTCTAGCCTAATTTTTATTGCCCTGCTTACAGAAACTGCCCACCCAGTCACATGACACCCCCCTCCCAGGTATGCCCACCAAGCCACACCCACAGAACTGGTAGTAAAAGAAATTAATTCCACTGGATAGTGATAGATATGGAAAGAATCAACTCCTTTCTGATCATTGTAAATGCTGTGCAATTTGCAACCAAGTTTTCAGAAGTCTGTTTATTATGCAAGTCTGGCCTTTTCCCCCCTGATAGCATCCTTAATAGTCCACTGATTTTATTTGTGCCTGGGCTGCAACTATGCTCCCAGCTGCTGGAACTTTCAACACCACATATAACCATGTTATATGCCATGTTAATAAACGGTAGTCGAAAAGCTGTTTATTAACAAGATTGCTACATAGACTAAAATATAAACTAGCAAGAAATGTCTTAAGAAAGATTCCCTTGGTTTTTTTTTTTTAATGATGGTTTTTTAATTATTTATCACTGCAAATGAATACCACTCCCTCTATATAAAGGCGACGGGCAGTTTAAAAGTTTTGATTAATAAGTAAATAAATTTAGTGCATTCCCTTGATAAAGCTAGGGGAGCATCGTGGAGGGGGAAAAAGGACATTTTTTCTGTCCTGTGGAAGACACGTTTTCTAGCGGAATATCTCTTGGATCTGGATTTATTTAAATACTGGCAGTGTGCAAGCAAGCCTCCCCCCCCCTTTAAAATATAATGTTAAAGGCAGTGTGTGAACATGAAGATATCGAGAAGAAATGCTGCCATAGAACAGAAGATAATTCTTTATTGGCCAAGTGTGATTGGACACACAAGGAATTTGTCTTCGGTGCATAGGCTCTCAGTGTACATTAAAGGAAATGATACATTCATCAGGAATCATAAGATACAACACTTAATGACAGTCATGGGGTACAAATAAGCAGTCAAATCATACTAGGAGACAATAATCAATATAAACCATAAGGATACAGAAGAACCATAGTGCTTTTTCTGGGGTGAGGTGGGGGATCAGACAGGTTCCTCTCCTGGAGAAACCCTGCATAAGACAAAAAGCATAGTGCAAACTCCAAAGCGGCATTGAGCATTCAGACAGACTTGCCACTTTCCAAAAAAAAAAAAAAAAAAGCATGCGAGCAGGAGAAGAGAGGAATGGATTTTCAGCTGAGGAGTAGCAGAAGTTTCTCCTCCCACCAGCCAACCCTCCTCCTGCTCAGGAGAGAAAAACATCGCAGGGGAGCAGAAAAGCCACATTTGTGATCCTCTCCAGAAATTTCCCCTTTCGTTCCCGCTGTTGGCAAAGCTGAAACCAAAGTCTTGGCTGTTGGGAGGCCGAGGGAAACGGGAAGGCATTCAGCGCAGGGTGCCTGGCCAGCACTGAGGAAAATGAGAAAGTAAGGCTAAATATACACGGACTGATTTCATCCTGCAATGAAACGGAGCCCTGGAGGAGAATTTGGTCCGCGATTGCCAGCTGGTGGCCTTTGTGTGCTGCCCAAAATGGGTTGAGGTGGATGGGAACTTTGGAGGAAAAAGTCATCCTCGGGTCAGGTCAAAACTTTTAGATCAGGAATGTCCAAGCTTAGCAACTTGAAGACTTGTGGACTTCAACCCCAGAATTCCCCAGCCAGCAGGGCTGGCTGGGGAATTCTGGGAGTTGATGTCCACAAGTCTTCAAGTTGCCAAGGTTGGGGACCCTTGTTCTAGCTCAGGGGTGGGCAAACTTTTTGACTCGCGGGCCACAATGGTTTTTAAAATTTGACAGAGGGGCCGGGCCAGAATAGGATGTGATGCAATGGAGCCATTTCATGAACCCAAAGGAAGAATGAGATCCGTCAATCTCCTGGCTAGAATGAAAGGCCTTTGCATCCGGGAAGGGCGTAAATGGAATAAGGTGGTTGAGGAAGGTGGGGCAGTTCCAACCAGTGGAATATTCTGGATAAATCTGCTTTGTGGACTGTGTTCAGTAAGCTATTGCTAATGTGATCAGCGAGTATTTTACCATCTGAGTTAATAATTTACTTCAGAGCACATAATGCTTAGGTTTTTGTTGGGCTGGTTCCTGCTAGTAACTTTCCAGCTAGTTCGGCGGGCCGGATTAAAAAGTCCAACGGGCCGGATGTGGCCCGCGGGCCGTAGTTTGCCCATGTCTGTTCTAGCTACTCTGGCTTTACCCAGAGCTGCAAAGTCACAGATTTTGGGAGCCACAGCTTGCAGTCCCAACCACAACTCAGCCTTTTTTTTAAGCATGAAATATTTTCAACCCCTGCCTGCCACAAATTTGCTGGAGTACAATCTTGCAGCCTTTTTAAGCAGAAGGAAACTAGAACACTTTTTTTTTAAATAATTTGGGGCAGAGGGAAGGAAAGAAGGAAAGAATGTGACATATCACAGCGGGACATGTCTCTGCTTGCAGATCCTTGTGGTCCAACCGTCTTTCCAAGTACTGCGGAAGCTTCTGTCTCTGCCGAAGTCTCCGTGTCCTCCGGTGCCTTTTTTTTTTTTTTTTGGCTGCTGCACACACAGTCACTAGTCCGATCTGACTCTATTCTTGGCAGATCTTTGGCAAGAGCATGGTTTTGGCATTGGTGCACCCTGGCAGGCATGAGCATGGAACTAAGAGGTTTTTTCCTGCCCCACCTTTCCCAAGTTTTCTGACTCTGGGGAATATTTTTGCATCAGAATGTTTTTGTTATGGAGTCCTGGTGGCTTCCAGAGATTTCTGCATCGAGCGGGGATCATAAGGAGCATGTATGTATGCCATTCATCCAGTACTTTCCAGGCTGGCTGATTTTAACTTTTAAGGACACAGAACAAAAGTTGCCTGACCTGGAAATCACTGCGTGATGACCCCGGCATGGCATGAACATCTAACGCCCCTTTATTGGTCTAATGTCGCCCCTAAACATCCCCATGTTTACTACAAATCCTGGAGCAGAACTCTCACACACCCCTCCAACACGTTCTTGCTGTGAGTAGTCCAGTAAGCAAAGATTGCAAACCAGTAACCAGGGCCAGCAGTCCAATAAGCAAGCTTTCCAAAGCAGTAACCAAGGCAAGAAGTCCAGTTTGCAAGATTAAGCAAAACAGTAAGCAGGGCAAGAAATTCAACAAAGCAAGCAAACCGGGCAAGTCCCACAAGATGGAGCACAGTAATATTCAGACCTTGGCAAGCGCACACAAGGCTGCACTGATTCAATGCTTGTTCCCGACATGTCCTTACATCTCAGTCCCCAGTTGTGCCTTGTAAAGGGGGATGGGGCACTCTCCTCCCTCGTAGCTGACTCAGTCTGCATTGCCTTCTCTCTTCTCTTCTTGCTCTAGGATCAGGAGGGGGTGGTCCCTGCTCATTGCCTGAACTCTGGCTCTCCTGCTCCTCCCTGTTTACAAGCCTTTCTGATATCTTCCCCAGTTTCCTCCAAAGCCAACAGAGCCTCCTCCTCGGTCTCTGACGGCTCCTGTTCCAGTTCATCTTCCCCTGCAGATTCAGGTTCCAGCGGGGGCATGACACATTGGCTGAATGGCATGCATGCTCCTTCTTCACCACATGCCTACATTTGTCCTGGAGCAGCCCCTTCAGAGGAAGAGCATTTGGGTTGAGTAGGTGCTGCTGTCAGCTACTAGGTAGTCCGTTCAAGAAATCAAAACCACGAGTACAAACACTACACCTGTTTGTAAGATTACAGTCACAGAAATGTGCAAGTCTAAAAGCTCTTCCTTCATTTACTTTCCAGATAATTAGAGAGGCTCCCATCTCAAGCGCTTTCTAGACCCTCCTCCCTTCTGTGGGTTGAGATAGTTCTTGTCTCTTGTCTTGATTGATGCCTAGGCTGCTTTTCCTCCTATCTCCCAAAGGAAAAATGCAGCACTTCACTCTCCTTAGTTGATCTCTTAAGTCTAGGTAAGGTTAAGACTGATTAATGCATGGAGAGGAGACCCCTGTAATCTAAAGCAGGGGTCTCCAACCTTGGTGACTTTAAGACTTGTGGACTTCAATTCCCAGAATTCCTCAGACAGCTTGGCTATCTGAGGAATTCTGGGAGTTGAAGTCCACAAGTCTTAAAGTCGCCAAGGTTGGAGACCCCTGAAGGATTCTTAGGCTGGTGGGTGGGAAGAGGGAGACTCGAAGAAGAAAGCAAAGGACTTTAGAACCACTATAAAGCAAAGTGCCTGGCTATGTCAATTTAGCCACCAAGGACTTCCTCATGTTTGACTTTCCCATCTTTTATTGAAAATCTCAGCCACAAATGGTCAACAGACCCAATTTCTGTAGTCAAATATGCATTCAGAATTAGGAATTTCACCGTACTTTAGTTCCAAGAATGCCAAGGATAAGGCATCGAACAGTGCCAGGGAGAAGGATCTTTTCAGTCAGCATCATTGCTAGAACTACAGAGCCCATAGAACCTCCACATTCTTGCATGCTTTAGTCCTGGTTCCTTTCCCCTTCATTTCTTAGTTTTAGTGGTGGAATTCAATTTTTTTTACTCCCGTTCTGTGGGCGTGGCTTGGTGGGCGTGGCTGGGGTGGTCATGTGACTGGGTGGGCAGTTTCTGTAAGCAGGGCAATAAAGATCAGGCTAGAAACAACACCAGGATGTTTCTTTCCTGCCTTCCTTACAGGATTTTACAAGATCTATAAAATGGAAAAAATACAACAGGAGATTTCTTCTAACTACCGGTTCCCCGAACTGCTTAGAAAATTTACTACAGGTTCTAGAGAACCTGCTAGAACCTGCTGAATTTCACTGCTGCCCAATTCCCCGTAAGGAAAAAACCATGCTTTTGAGTCTCCATTCACAAGTAGCAGGAGTAGGTCTTTGCCTTTTTCTTCATTTTTCCAAGGGGTACCTACAAGGAAGTCTGCAATTGCAAGCATATGTTCTTTGTGCTGCCCAGAACAAATTGAGATAACTGGGAAGATTACGGGGTAAAAGTCATCCTTGAGATCAGGTCAAAGTTCTAGCTCAGGGGTTGTCCAGCCTTGGCAACTTGAATTATTTATTTATTATTAAGTGTATGGCGATGTTACAATTAGCCAGGAGAGTAGAATGTTAGTACATTGTAATTTGGTTGCAGAAAAGTGCTAGTTTGTTTAGTCATGTGCTTATCCATGGGGAATCACAGGGAGCAACTGAACTCGGCATCAGAAAGACGAGCAGTTTCCTGCGGCATCATCTGGGGGCCTTCTTTCACCACTGACATCACCTCCCAGTCGGGCATCACATCTGGGCAGGTCCATCACCGGCAGGTGTCCTACCGTCCACACAAAATACCACCATGTTTCTCATTGAAGTGGTACCTATTCATCTACTCTCATGCAGCATGCTTTCAAACTGTTAGGTGAGCAGAAGCTGAGGGAAGTGATGGGAGTTCTCTCCTGCCATATGGTGCTAGGACTCGAGCTGCTAGAGCAGAGAGAGCATTTCCAGTGGGTTTTTTTTTTAAGCCAGTGAGCCGCTATGCCTCTAAGGGGAGGAAAATGAATCAGCAGAAACTGAGGCAAGTGATGGGAGCTTTCTCCTGCCATATGGTGCTAGGACTCGAATCACCAGAGCAGAGAGAGCATTTCCAGTCTCTTTTAAGCCAGGGAGCCACTATGGTTCTAAGGGGAGGAAAATGAACGTACTGAAAAGGATCTCTGCTGAATTTTTTGTTACTCTTGTTTTGATGAGATAAGAATCTAGCTTCCTCTGGGCTGCTGGGCCTTGGATCTATGGCTAATGGTCTCTAGTCTCTGTGGCTCATACAGCTTCTAATTCAGGAACTCCAGTGAGCTTTGCAAGTTCTCCGCATACAGTTCGAAATGGTTCTGCAGCGCAAAACCCAACAGACTTTGATCCATGTTCTCGTTGCAGATGCCAAGAGGCTGCCTTCCTCGCTTGGAGAAAGCCTTAAAGTGGATGCACGATTCCCACAGCCCTTCTGCAAACTGAATTGTAAGTAGTTGGCTTAGAAAACTTACAAGGTTTTGTTTTGTTCTGTTTTTTGCAAAATCTGCAAGTTGAGAGCAGGGCCTCTCAAATCGAGTAGTTTGTCACCTTAAGAATGGGGTGCTTTTATTTGTAGGTGACACATGTCTAGTTCTTGGCTGATGCAAAGAAATGTGAAGTTAGGATTTTGTCGGGGGGGGGGGAGATTCATCTTCAGGATCCCATAATGGGGCCTTTTCAGTGAGGGCCCTCCTTCAAGTCTTCCTCCTCACACATCCAGGCTGTTTCCTGTTGTGCTGGGTTTTCACAGAGTTGTAGAAAACCTGGTGATTTCATAATGCCTTGGGGACGCCAGTTTGGCCTGACCTTGGGGGAAGGCATTGTTATGTATTGTTTTTTATTTTCCTTTTTTTTTAAAAAAAAAAATAACACCTGGTGTTATAATTTTTCTTTATACATTGCTCAGAGCCAGTTGGGAATGGTGCAGAGCAGGACTCTCAGTAATAAATAATAGCAATAGCATATAGCACTTAGACTTATCTACTGCTTTATAGTGCTTTCCAGCCCTCTCTAAGCGGTTTACAGAGTCAGCATAGTTTGGGTCTTCATTTTACCCACCTTGGAAGGATGGAAGGCTGAGTCAACCTTGAGCCTGGTGGGATTTGAACTGCCAAACTGTAGGCAGCCGACAGTCCGCAGAAGTAGCCCTACAGTACAGCACTCTAACCACTGCACCACCGAGGCTTATTGCATAATAATGACAATAAATAAGGGCCAAGACCCAAACCAGCCTCTCAAAAGGGACATGAAAGTCTTCTTTTCCTGAGCATCTGGACGACTTTTTCAGCCAGAGAAAACAATGCAAGGTTATGTGCGCAGCATTCTCCAATGCATCATGTGCAAAGTGTGTTATTCTAGGTGCCGCAGAGTTATCATTTTCTTGTAAGGCCTGGGACTGATGTTTTTTTTTATATAGTACAGTACTAATGAATCTGTTGTTTCTTCCTCAGAAAGAGTGACTTAATAAAGGAGATATTCTTCAAAGCCTGGAGACCTGGGACCTATTATTTTCATACTATACCACCGTTTTTAATGGGTCCTTGGCAGGAAAAAAATATTATTAAAATATGATGTATGGAAAAAGAGGTCTGCTGGTTTTGCTTATTTTTTTTCCCCAACAGTGTGTTGGGATTTGTGTTTCAGTACATCTGTATGAGACTGATCAGAGCATATGGTTTGTTTCCAATTCTATTTAGGAAAGTATATTATTCATAAAATAATGCCTTTATTTGGGTTATGTTAGGCAACATGATTTTTAAAAGCTGCACATTATAATCAAACTGTCTACTTTGTGTATTTGTATAAAAAAACCTTACACAGTACATATCAAATGAGACAGATTTGCTGGTGCAGGATTTCTTTTAGATTTTCCTGTCATAAACTTGCTTGGAAGGTTGGAAATTTGAGCCTTGCTCAATAACTGACAGTGCCAGAGCTGTGAAAAATGATCTGCAAGGAGGGCTGATCTCTTCTTTCTCAAAGCTGAGTGCCGTGTCTCGCCTGAAACAGAGAATGGTGACCTCGAATGGAGCCTTTGGAGGTGGCCCATGATAATCACGCCAGCATGATTGGCGTGACACTTTAAGTTCTTCTCTCCATCGGTGCGAACCAGCGTCTGCATTTCCTGCATCGGATGTGGAGAGCACATCTTTCTCCTGTCCTGGCCACTTTTTACAGAGGCACAATTGAGCGCGTTTTAACAAATTGCATCCCTGTTTGGTTTGGTGGCAGCAGCGCCTCTGATAGAAAGTCCCTACAGAGAGTGGTGAGGACAGCTGAGAAGATTATAGGAAGGTCACTTCCCATTATTCAGGATACTGCTTATAAGCGCTATGTGTTTAGAGTTCGAAGCATTGTTAGAGACCCCGCACACCCCCAATTTATGGTCTGTTTCCGTTGCTCCCCTCTGGGAGGAGGTTTCAAAGTATTTCTAGCAGGACTACCCGATTCTGTAACAGCTTTGTTCCCTAGGCCATCCATCTGGTAAACTTACAGGAGTCGTTTTTCTTGCCACGTACACGTATACATCTGGACTACACTGTGTTGTTTCCCTGTATTACATAATAATATATGTGGATATGTGGGTACATGCATAATTTTGTATTTATTTATTTGTCATGTTTACATAGTCTACATTGGAGGTTTGAGACCTGGATGCAATGAAATTTCATTTTAGTGTATGCCGATTAGTGTACATTTGAAGTGACAATGAAGTTATTCTAAATCTAAGCCATGAGCCTTTTCTGAGAGCTGGTGGTAGCAAGGTGATAGCAAAGTAGGAGGACTACAAAGCACAGACAGCTTTACTGCCCCCTAATGGTCTAAATGGATCAATGGATATTAAGCTGATGTCTCTGAAGCAGTGGTGGAATTCAATTTTTTTTACTACGGGTTCTGTGGGCGTGGCTTGATGGGCGTGTCTGGGGGGGTCGTGTGACTGGGTGGTCAGTTTCTGTCAGCAGGGCAATAAAGATGAGGCTAGAAACAACAGGAGGATGTTTCTTTCCTGCCTTCCTTACAGGATTAACCCTGTAAAGTGGGAAAAAACAAAAGGAGATTTCTTCTAAC
>JAEANM010016222.1:0-13344 GCA_017656035.1 Myanophis thanlyinensis
AATAAATAAATAAGACAACAACACTGAAATGCTGTGGGTGACATATTGGATAACTTTTTTTAAGGCCTGCAGGCAATTAATTTATTGATTGATATTTGATTTGATGCCATTCTGAACAACTATATTTAATAACACTCTGGATTAAGTTCATTTTTAATATTTCTTATGTTGCATTAGAAAACTAATAACATTTAGAAAGTTTTTGGTTTTTTGTGCAAATACAACTGTTATCTCTTAATATAACTGAAAAAACAATGAATATGGTTGCTGTGTTATTGGGTCCCCAAGCAATTTAAAGAATACATACATTTGAATTGAAGTAGAAATATGCACACACAAAGCTTCTTTCAGGTAGATCTATCTTCCGTTGAAGGTGATGGGACAGCCCCAGAGAATGTTTAGAAGCTTTTGAGTGCTTCAAAAATAGTCTAATTTAGATTGAAGTATGCATAGTTGATGTTTATCCTAACCTTAAAAAATTGTTGTAATTCAGGGTTTAGCATTTCAGGTGTGCTTACACTGGGATATTTTTATAAACTGGAACAATATTCTCATTCTCAAAAAAAAAAGACTGGGTTTAGAATATTTATATTCCAATTTGTAAAAGAAATTTGGAAATGTTGATTTATATTTGAATTAGAAAACCTAGTTATTAGTTTTAACATAAAAATACATCAGGAAGAAACAGCAAGACACAAACCCCTAGCAGATCCATTCCAGCAGTATTTCATAAACCACATAGTGAATTTAGATACAAAGAAGGCAGTAATATTTTACTTAAAATATATGTTTAATAATATGCAACAATGTTATTTAAGTTTATACTTGATGAATCTTCATTCATTTAAGACTTATTGAAATTTAATTTGTGGCTTGTGTCTGTTCAATAAATATATTGTTTTTTGTTTGATATTTTATTTATAAAACAGGTAAATTCTAGAATAGTTCTTTGCTATAATTTTGTACAAGATTGTCATCCATTTGCCAAAAGTCTACTAATCTCCTTGTTTTCTTCTCTGACTTAATATGTATATTACACAAAAACTATTCGTAATATTTTAAAACAATCATTGTTATTCAAAGAGGACAGGGTGGTATAACAAGTACTAAATGGCTTCATAGGGCAGAATATATTAAAATGTGTTTCTGCATTGTCAAATGCTTTCTTCATTTTCTATTAAATAAAAATATTAATGATAACTTGGAATATTTTTAAGCAAATAGGAAAATCCACATATTTATGAACTGCAGGTGGCCACGGGGCTCCATAACATGAGAAGGAAGATTAAATTTATTTTAGTCTCTTAAAATAGTCAGTGTTGTTAACTTTTCCCCAGATCTAGAAAAAAAAAATCTCATCTCTCCAAAACTGGGTGAAAATACAACTTCAGAAACTGTTTAGAGAAAATTTGCTTCCATATACATGCAAAATCACTTGTATGTATCAACACAACTGTGAGGCAATGAAAAATTTAGCACTGGGACAGTCTCTGAAATGTTTCTAAGAATAAACTATGTGCTTTTTTTGATTACTAAGCAACCAGTCAACACTTTAATTTAATTTAATATTAAAAGACAAGTCCCAGTTAATACAATTGGTTTTTTTTAGTTGCTCTAACAAATTTAGTTTAAGATGAATCAGAAAGAACTAGTTTCTATCTTTTAAATGGGTTCATAAAAGAACAGGAAGTAGGCTGGTTATTTGTGAGTATTAATGTAGAGCACAAAAGAGCTTTCTTAACTAGTCTCACTGCCACAAAATAGACCAATTAAGAATGATTCTTGTGTTTGAATTTGACAATGTTTGGGGGGGGGGCCTCCCCCACATCAGCATTCTTCCTATCAATCTGCCTCTGAAGGAAGACCATAGACAGTAAATAGATCACAATCCTTACAGAGAACTTGCAAACCTCCATAAGAAATTATCTGGTCAAGGCAAAGACATGAAATGTTAAAAATCGCCCTCCCCATTCTCCTCCTCTTTCTGAACCACTTAGAAAAAACAGAATATGAACCCATACAAGTGTTGGGTAGGGCAGCATAAGTCTTCAGAGAAACTTTTGCTTACAGGATTCTATAGGAATGGAGATAACCATTTTTTGGCTAATGGTAGCAGCATCAGAGAAGGTGCTTCACGTATCCTACACACCTTGACAGGGAAGCACCACTACCTTTATAGACTGAAGTCTTTCTCTGCCTCACATAGCTTAACTTTGGAACAATCTCTTATTTAGCATGATGACAAAATCCTCAGTGTGCCCTGAATAGCCAATATACAAACACTATATAGGGAGTATATTGTTGAGACATGTGTTTAAGAGAATTTTGCCCCATTTTAAGACCTTTCTTGTCACAGTTGTTAAGTCAAACACTGCAGTTGTTAAGTTAGTAACGGTCATAAATATGAACCAGTTTGCCAAGCATCTGAATTTTGAACATGTGACCATTGGGTAATGCCACAACAGTTGTAAATGTGAAAAAAGGTCATAAGTCAATGTCATTTTCAGTGCTTAGTAACTTGGAATGGTCACTAAACAAAATGTTGTAAATCAAGGATTACCTATATACTGATAATCAGATTAATAGAAACCTAGGGAAGTAAACTAATATCCTATTTAGAAATTACATAGCCTATCCAAAAGCATTAACCTTGCTCTAAGTTAGAAAGACTAGGATATTTGCCAAGCCTGCTTTGCAGGGTGGAGAAAATGAGATTCTAGTCCAATATCAATACTTTAAATAAACAAACATTGCCTCAGAGCAATACATTTCTATTGTCCTTTAGAACAGAGAACTTTAGCATTCTGCCTAGTTGCAGAAGCCAATTCAAACAACTCTTATGTGATTGGACCAGGGTCACATAACAAGAAAGTGACAAAAGTAGACTGAACTTTAATTAACACCGTGCCAAAATGTCAATTTAGTAACTGTATAATGATAAGGAAAGAGCAAAACAAACTTCATCCCCTAACACATGGACAGTATCTTATAAAAAAAAATAGAGGAAGTCACATAGCTATGTAAGTGTGGGTTATACAAGCATCACACAAAAGAAGATATTAGGTGTTTTTAAAAAGGAAATATTTCAAGACAAAAGTAAAATACAGATCTACTATTCATCCAAATAGGAAAAAATTCATTAGTCCAAATATATATATATATATAAAGAAGATGTGAGGTAGTTCTCATTTAGTGACTACATTGGAGTTGGAAACTCAGTTTTAAATGAAGCAGAAACAGTCACTAACTGAAACTGTGACTTTGCTTTTGATCTTATTTCAGCTTTCTTTGCTTTACAGATCTGCAAAGGTCATAAATGTGAGGACTGGTCATAAAGTTGTTTTTACATTACCTATGAATGGAACAAACAGTCATTAAACAAGGATTATCTCTACAAAGAAAAGGCTCCAATGAGGCAGTAGCCACAGGCATGCAAAACCATTTCAGGTTATTTTAGGAATTGCAGTTGAGGATTTGAGCAGGGAAGTGCTTTATTTATTTATTTATTTGTACTACCATAATCATAATCTCTTGCTTGACTAATGTCTTTTCTTTTTAAGGAAGTTTAGATACGGGATGTTAAAAATCTTATTAATAAAAGTGGATTCTAACAACAAAAAGTGTTAAACCTATAACCAATAATGATTTGCATGCTGAATTGAAAAATAATCATCTGTTATAGGACTAGGCTTTCCCCTAAAAATCATTTATGATGTTCCTTATCCTGGCAGTTTTTAAAAACTAAGGTGGATCTAAATGCATGTTTAAGCCCCAGCCTTCCAAAAACTTGCACAAGCTAGAAAAAAACTTGCACACTAGCAACAAAACACAACAGAACTATTCATTGACAAATTTTCTGCAATCAAAAACCCTAGATCTAGTCAGTACTGTGTAAAAGTCATCTGATTTTCAGAATGGTTTCTTCACACTATTACCAACACCGTCACAGAGTAGGTCAAAAAAGTGGACCCTGACATTTTCAGCATTACTTCTCTGCTTCAATGATTGACTGAATCATTTCATATTCTTCAGGTTCTGGCTTGCACATTTCTATAAACGGACAGCAAATAAATCATAAGCCCAGGATATTTTAAAGTTAAAACTGAAGAACTTGAAAAAGCTAATGGCTTTTCCCCCAAAGGTTCATGTGGTAAAAAAAATGAGAAAGTTCAAACATTCTGAGACCTTTTTGGACCAAAATTCAAAATCTACATATCTTATTTGCTAACGAATAAATCGTTATGTCCTTCAGATAGTTAAGGTAGAGATATCTCTATAAGTGTACTTGTGGAAAAAGAAAGAAAAGTGGTAGATGCCAATGAATTACTTAAAAACATACTATTACATGTGTTTCAGGTATAACCTTCTGAAACAAAAGCTTATGAAGAATGCAGTTTTGAAAAGAATAGCTAACAATTAACCTTCCTTGGCACTCAAAAAAGGAGCTTTTGAAATGGTAGGGTCCTTCAAATAAGGTTTTTTTTTTTTAAAGTTGGTTATGTTGTGTGGGAATGTCCTTATTGTTCAGTGAATGGAAGGTGTTCTAATTGCAGGAAAGCAGGGCTGTAAGATTGCTAATTGTTCCACGTCCTTAAAAACAAGGGAACTTTCCAGGAAGGGATGAATAAAGTGCAACACAATCTAAGTAAGCCCAATAATTTAAGGCTTAATGTAATGCACAGTAAAACTCTTAATTTTTGTTTTTGTGAAACTTTTTTTTTAAAGTTCCCCATACAGCATCTTGCTGCCATGGAGTTGTTGTTTCCCCCCCCCCCCCTTCTGCCTTGACAATTCACTTCCGTGGACAGGCATGCGGCCAACTCAAATGAGACCCAGCGCAGTGAAAAGCCCTTCAGGTAAACAGTGTGATAAGCTAAACTGCAAAAACTAGGCAATGTTTTTGGACTATGAGGCAGTTGCTATGGAGACAGTTGCTAATTAACCGCATTCAGCCAAGAGAACAAAGGGTTTTAAGGGCAGACAGGACTCTGTATCTTAGAGTGAGCAATGTTGTACTGTACATCTTAAGCAATCTGCACATTTTCCATATCTGAAATACCTGAATCTTTGCTTCACTGACAAAATACCTTAGGAAATACATGAGTACTTCCTTGGGGTTTAATCAGATTTGGCTCACCAGGAGTACTTATTAATCAAAATATTATAAACATTGAGCAAAAATGCAGTTGGTCAAGAAAACTCAAGGTAAGCATAAGGTTTATTTAAGCAACTCCTTGTTTTTATGTTAAAACTAAAGACGCTATATCTACAGATATGCTAGAGAGCAATTTAAAATATGTAATTCCAGAGAAACACATCATTTTGAAACAAATTTGCTCCACACAATGCACATGCACATCAGGAGAAAGCTACTACATTAAGGTAGTCTTCTTTCTTGGTCCAATTCATGTAAACACAACTTTTTATTAAAATGAACATTCAGTTTTCTTTGAACAATCCTTCTTTCACAAGAACTTGGTAAGATATTCATAGTGTAACAGTCTGGAATAGAAATCACTTAAAGTTAAATCATTAATTTATTTTTCAACCACACTTTTAATTCAAGCCTTAAGGCAGGGATAGGCAATGTGGCAATTGGGTGTTTTAAATTACCACTCCCTCAAACTTCAGCCAGCATACCCAATGGCAAGGGATTATGGAAGATAACACTTTGCTTACTCTTGCCTTATGGCACAACTCTATGGTTAAAGGAATCAGTACCAAGACAATCTTTTCTATTCAGAGCCATTTTCAAAAAATGGTAACTGCTAAAATGTTACAAAACTTGGAGAGAAGAGACTTGGCACCAGGGATAATGTATGCTGGTTGCTGGAGACCAGAAAATGTTTCCAAACTTCACTGAATTTTGCATAGTGATGAGAAGTTACCGGATTTCTTTGCATATAAAAATGATGTGTATTAAAAACCCTGAAATGTATGACTTAGCTTTTTTTTATTTTTTAAAGCAACATCTAACACAACTCAAGAGACTAATATAAAAGACAAATTACCTCGCTAGTACATGTTTTACACTTTTTATGTAGTTTTCCTACAGAGTAGACAAACATATGATCTTTTGTGCATCCTGGGAGAATTAACTTTACATATACACACTATTTTTTTAATATTGGGGTCTTGCTTTTTACATGGGTTTTTTTTTTAGTGAACAGCTATTTTATTCATTATACTAAGAAGCATAAATGAGAACATAAATCTTTTTGAGCTGAGAATTCAAGTTTTGGAGCAGAAAGTCAGTGGCTCTTAGCACCTAATTAAAATGCAAAACTCATCTAATTTTTCTTAATGAATAGTGTTTTCATGCTGAGCTCTTCCTAGATCACAGACGTTCAATACATGGAATATATAAGAACTCAGGCAAGCTCTCTGCACTGAATCTAGGACCAAATGCTTCCAATACTTTTGATCCACCTATTTCTGCAATTAAAAAAACTTTGAGTGGATGGCATATTTCTAGTATTATTTTTTTTAAAAACTCCATAAATATTGTCCATCAGCCATTGTTGAAAAATGTTCAATAAGCTGTCTTTCCTATAAGAAATTTCAAAACATTAAAAAAATATGTAATTGTTCTACCTATTTGACTGGGAAGCTGTCAAAAAGTTCACTCCTCTCTGCTTTTTCTAAAACAGTCTGATTCAGACAAAAAAATGAATGGAATCAAACTCCAATGCAAGCAGAGAAAGAACATAGATCAGGGGTGTCAAACTCAAGGCTGGTGACTGGATTCAGCCCAGAGGGGACTTAGATCTGGCCTGCAAGGCCACCCTGGAAACAATGAAGGACTGGCCCGCAGTGCCTCTGTCAGCGAAAACAGCTCTCCTGAGCCCTGTTTTCATTGGCAGAGGGTTGCAGGTTGTTGCAGCCGAAAACAGAGCTTGTGAGGGCCACGTGTGGCTCTCCTGAGCTCTGTTTTTGCTGGCAGAGGGTTGCAGAAGACTGTCACAGCTGAAAAAGAAACTCGAGAGCCCATTTTTTGCTGGCAGAGTGCTTGGGCCACCATACGTGCCCCTGACATGAGTGGTGTTGAGATGGCCACACCCAGCCTGACCATGTCCACCCCGGCCCCCTGAGGTCAAATACAACCCTGATGCAGTCCTCAATGAAATCGAGTTTGACACCCCTGGCATAGATTATCTTTGCCCGTAGACATACCCTTGGAAACCACTGAAATGATGATAAAGTAACAACATGCAGTGAAACAGATGGTGACAAGGCAAAGGAATAACTGCTTGATAAGGGCTGTTCCACTTTTGCTGCATCTGGACAGGAGTAAGTAAATTTTAATTAAGCCTCTTTCAGCGGGGTGATTTTTCTTCTTCTTCTTGTGTTTGGCTCTGCCTTGAAGACACATCTAATTCATGACCCCCGCAGACTGGGGCAAGTATCTTATTCTTGAAACCTGACCATTTTATTCAGTTTTTGATTATCAGACTGACTTAACTGCATTATTACTGCTGGGCCCCTGGCAGTTAGACAAAAGGCTTAAGTCTGATTTATAGCTCTACAAGAAAGTACAACAGTAACTGTCTTAGAAATTTACAACTAGTCTGTTAATCCCTGCAGGAATCTCATTAGCCAGTGGGGGAAAAAAGAGTCCTCTCGTGATGCAGGCCTCACAAATTGTATGGAAGATGGTGGTGATTTCTGCTCAAGTGATTATGCAGGGTTACAATTACATGTGAGAACTGCCTAAATGGAGTAGAAGAGAAACGTTTTGGATATGTGATACTACAGAAGATGCTCTTATGTGGTTGTTCCAGATTCTAGTAAAGTGCTTGAAAGCAAGGAGAGTATTGAAGGCCAATATGTATAATAATCTGTATCAAAAGGCCCTGGGCTATCTAAAGAGGTATGTGCCCACTGGGAAGGCAGATATCATGGGCTCCAATAGTCTATAAAAAGAATGTATTTCCATATAGCATCAAGCAAAATTAGGGAGATACCACTCTTGAAAGCAAGTAGAATGGAATGATAACTTCTGTGGCATATTGGACTCCTAAGATGGAGGCCATGAAAATAGTGTTCCAATATCTAAGCGGCCACAAAGAAGAGAGGGGTCAACTGATTCTCCAAAGTACCTAAAGGCAGAGCAAGAAGCTATGGATGGAAACTAGTCAAGGAGAGAACCAGCCTAGAACGAAATTTTTCCTGAGGATTAGAACAATTAATCAGTGGAACGATTTGCCTCCATAAATTGTGGGGGCTCCAACAATGGAGCTTTTTAAGAAGAGATTCGACAACCATTTGTCTAAAGTGGTACAGGGTTTTCTCCTTGCACAGGAGGTTGGACTAGGTCCCTTCCAACTCTATTAGATCAGATGGCTTGCAGAAAAAAGACTTCCCCTTCGTCTACCCCCCCCCCCAAAAAAAAAAAACCCTCCGACCTAGTCTTCAGTGAGGAAAGTACAGGTCAAATAACAGAAGAAAAGAAATAATATGAAAAATATAAAACACTTAAAAACTAAGGTGGGCAAGAGTTCGACACACATGTAATGGCTGTGATGGTTAAAAACTAATTAGGGATTCAGAGGGAATCCTTGTCTTGCAATCTGCTTGGGGACTGACTCTCCCCACAAATAATTCTGTGAACTCTAGAAAACTCGGGATGTGCAAGCACATATTCCATATTTGTAAATTACGAAGACTACGCTAAATAAGACTTCGGTGTGTAGGCCTGAACAGTAAGCCCAAACTTTATTAGGGAGTCTGAACCAGTGGTGGAATTCAATTTTTTGTTTACTACCGGTTCTGTGGGCGTGGCTTGGTGGGCGTGGCTGGGGAGGTCATGTGACTGGGTGGGCAGTTTCTGTAAGCAGGGAAATAAAGATTAGGCTAGAAACAACCACCAGAATGTTTTTTTTTTCCTGCCTTCCTGACAGGATTAACCCTGTAAAAACAACAGATTTCTTCTAACAAACGATTCTCCGAACTGCGTAGAAAATTTACTGCCGGTTCTAGCGAACCTGCTGAATTTCACCTCTGGTCTGAACTTGAAAGAAGAGTTTAAACCACAAGGGTTTGGGAAATCAATAAAAACTAGTTGGAACAACTAATAAACCCTTTTTTAAAAAAAAAACTGAGTACACAGGTCAGAGGGATGAAGAGTTGACCTTCTTGCTCTTCCCAGCTCAAACGAACTAGAGAGCTAGATCAGAAATTACACCTCTGAACTGAGTATATAGTTCCCACTCCAAAACTATTTTAGATGTACAGGTAGTCCTCAACTTGGAACAGTTCATCTAGTGACCGTTCAATGTTACGATGGCACTGAAAAAAGTGACTTATGACCATTTCGCAGACTTAATGACTGTTGCAGCATCCCTATTATCACAGGATCAAAATTTGGCCGCTTGGCAACTGGTTCATATTTATGACGATTGTGGTGTCCTGAGGTCTTATGATCACTGTTTGTGATCTTCTGACATCAAGTCAATGGAGAAGCCAGATTCACTTAACAACCATGTTACTAGCTTAACAACTGCAGTGAACTTAACAGCTGTGGCAAGAAAGGTCTTAAATGGACCAAAACTCATTTAACAAATGTCTCACTTAGCAACATAAATTGTGGACTCAACCGTGTACTATATCGTTTGCACTGCAAGAGAAATTCCACAAATAGTATTCAGGAATTTCTTCACCTTCCCCATCCCTAGATCACTTATATATATATTTACCTAAATGCCAACTCTTGACAGATAAATTTTCCTGGGGACACATAAAATCTTGATATTAGTTTTCTTCTTTCCTAGAGTCACATAACTGTAATATTTGGAGGTTCAGATTTTATAAAACTTCATACTTGCTGCAACAAAATAACAAATTAAATCAGAGAAATCCATTTCAGTGAGAAAAAGAAATGATGCCTGAGTTATTTTAATCTTAAATTCAACAGCTTTCTAACACATGTTTTAAGAGTCTCAGACTTTTAAATGTTGATGATAGTTTCCAGCTAAGCCAAGAGCAATATTACCTTCATTTATATTCTTTTACAACTTTCAAACAATAAACTCCAATGCATACCATTTACGGTTATTAGAGGCAGTGCTGAAGTGGCTAAAATGAACAAAGAGATTCCCTTAAAACTTCCATGACAGGAGTCAACCATCTGGTGCTCTTCAAATATTTTGGATATCTGCCAGTATCCACAGAATGGCCAATGATGCACGGCCAGCAAAAGATGGATGAATCAACCATACAACATGCTAAGTTATACTTCTCGTGTATTAGTAAGTTATCATTCATTGTTGATAAAATACAATGACTAGGTCCATGCGACATGCTAAGGTAAAATCTGGCTGACTGCAATGTATGAGTGAACCTATATATCTACATGGAGGATCCAGCAGACTGCTGAACAAGATTCCTCAATCTACATGCAGAGAAAGGTCGTAACAGAAGCATGTGAAATTGTGAATCCTAGACATGTACATATTAAGCTTAATAATAATTCATAAGAAAACTACAACCATAAAGATATTCATATTGCTATTTCGCCAGAAAAATGCATGTTGTGAAAAACTAGATAAAATGATATAAACAACATAAAAATACTGTAATAAAAAGAATGCTACTAGGATCAGCTAGGTAAACATTTTTCCAAAAATATTTAAAACACCAATCAAGCTTTTATTCAAGTATATAATTTTGGACAATAGATTAATATATTCCAAACTGTGTCTCTGAAGGTCCAAGCAGATGGGTTCACCGGTTTCTTTTCTTTTTTCCTAGCACCCACTTCCCATCACTACTCAACTGGTTTGTAAAAATGAATCTTCTGTGGTTGAAAACGGTTTCATCAAAGATACAGTGATTATGTGAGTGGCAGTATGAGTAATAAGTTCAGGAAAGTAACAGCAGTCTTAAGGGCTATTATCAACTGTAAGTCCACTTACCTGTTCTAAGTGGACCTGTTATCTTGTATAAATGACCCCCAAAGAAAAGTGTGAATAGAAATTGGACAATGGATTTCATAGGGCTGGAGTTCCCACCATCCCAAATTTCCTTATGCTCAGATATTTTTACTGAAAAATATTCTGGACAATCATTCTTTATGCTAAGAGTTGTTACTAAGGTAAGGGATTTTTAAAAATGAATTCAAATGCTAGATAAAATACTTTGTTTTGGATTAAATTTTCGGGTTCACAATTTATTTCCAAAAGATCTTTAAAAATGGAGAAAATAAAATGGCGAACAATAATGCAATAACAATAATATCTTATTTTCTGAAAAACTGGAAGCTGGATACTCTTGTAGATAAAGATACAGAGAAAGGGTCCCTGTATTTTCCTAATGTTTATGTAGTGGTTCATACTGCACATAGTTTGACAAATACAGTTCCAAGCAGAATATAATAGATAGTATGTTAGGTTCAAATTTGTAGGCAGCTAGTAATGTGAATGGTAGCCATGGACCACTCTATCTGCTGCTCAACCTCACAGGGTTGTGGTGGGAATAAGGCACAGGAAAGAAACTGTGTCAAATGTAACCAATAGAGAGACTGTATACATAACATATTAACATATATACAAAATCCCATCCTTAACCACATGTTGTTTTTAAAAGTATGCTGGCAATTTGCATATTGTAACTAATCCACCAACTATAATGAGAGAGGCCCCATCACTGGAGTATATTTTGTGTATGTTGCTGTGAAACAGAAATTGTAAGACTATATCTTTGTGCAATGATCGCAGTAACAGTTGGATAAACATGCAACCCAATATCTCACATCTGGTATTTCGGCTCTCTCAATTGTACTTCTACATTCAGATATATTTATTTGTCCTTTATAGTGTGCAAACTTTATGACTTACATTGTTAGAGCAACAGTAATAGAGAGGAAACACCTTTAAGTTAAACCCAGTAGAGAAACCTCCATATATTTAACGATGCATTAGAGAATTCCTTTAAATGTGGGATCCAAGAGGACAGGTATAAAACACCGTAGGGAAAATTCTGCATACGAATAAACTTAAAATGATGTTTCCTCAGTGTCATGCAAAATCTCTTAAAACTGAACAGAAGGGGACTGAATGTGATGGGCTGGGATAAACCTGCAGAAGAAAAAGTTCAAAAAATGACATGGTGTATTTTGGGGAAATATCTCCAATGAATCCCCACAGCAGAAGCAATGGCTTGGGATACTGCCAATTGCTTCATTCACACATGCACACCCCATCGCTCCTGCTCATCTGACCCAGTGCAACTATTATTAAGGAATTGAAAGAACTTTAGAAGTCACTTTCTGCATGTTTTCCCTAAAATTGTTATTTTATTGGAGGGTGGGGGGAAACTACTGAAAAATTGTTCCAATGCATCTCTATAGAAAGAGGAGTTAATCAGCAACTTGAAAAGTTGGTGACTGTTCTATTATATATAAGAATAGCTCCTGAACTTGTCGGCTGGAGAAAAGTATATGCAGTACATCGCTGGCTTCCCCTCACATGACCAAATCACTTAGCAAGAGAAATTCTTGCAATCCATGTTGCTGTCATACAGTGAGAATTGCAGGGCATTAAGCGAGTGCCTCCTTGTGTCTTCCTGCCAGCTCCCAACAAGCAGTCAACGAGAAAGTCACAGGTCCTGAGCAGCTCATAAGCAGGCTGTTAGGCTGGTTAAATTTGCATCAGTGTGATTAGGTGAAGGAGTGGCTGCTGCCAGGTGTATAAGGGTACATTAGTGATTGCTGTGGTGGCACACAGGCATGGCTGAGCGAGCAGGCATGCACTATGGCAGGAGTGTCAAACTCGATTTAACTAAGGGCCCCATTAGGATTGTTTGACCTTGGGGGGCTGAGGTGGGCATGGCCAGCTTGACATCAGTCGTGTCGGGGGGTACCTGTAGTGGCCCCTGAGCCTTCCGTTTTTGCTGGCAGAGGCACCATGGGCTGATCCTTCACTGTTTCCAGAGGGGGCGCAAATCTAAGCACCCCATGAGCTGGATCTGAGGCCTTGAGTGTGACACCCCTGCACTATGGAGTGCAAACTGGAAAAAGTGCTTTGGGTGAGCTCCTCAGGAGAAAAAGCAGCAGGGGCAGGAATGACTTGTGGCCTTCCCTGCTACCTTCTCCATTGATCTTCCTTATGACAGGCTGGCAGAGAAGGTTGCAAATGGTGATCATGTGACCATGGGGGTGTTGGGAAAAGCCAGAATTCTATGTATCAATTGCAGGTACCACACATTTAGCACCTTCATAACTTTGAACAATCATTGAATGAGTGGTTCATTAACTGAGGACTGCTTGCATATTACTTCTACACATTACTTTACACTGACTCTTCCTATGGTTACTATGAATAGAATAGAATAGAATAGAATAGAATA
>JAEANM010016223.1:0-13344 GCA_017656035.1 Myanophis thanlyinensis
AGGCGTCAGGCCAGGCCAGCTAGCTGGAAAAAATGAGTTTTTAACGCACGTCGGAAGGCTCGTAGGTCGGTAATGGTAAAAGTTGTAAACTTTTATGCCTTAGTCACTATGCAGTTGAACTATTGCAACACACTCTACACGGGCAGCCCTTGAACACCACACATACAGAAAGAAGCAGTGTGAGTGGTTATGAATGCTCTTTGGTTTAACAGACAATGCTTCTGCTGTAGTTGTCAGTAAGCTTCAAGGTGTAATTTATTGAAAACAAAGTTAAAACTCATTGCTTAAGAGAATCTTTTTTTAAAGGTATGAGCAATCCTGCATTATCTATGGAAAATGAAACCTAGTCTTGCAAGTAAAGAAAACAACATTGGGTCTTAAAGTAAGTTATTTTTTAAATTTTGGATGGCTCTTTCATATTTGATAAAATTCTTCAGTATTTGTCAACTTTAGCAGCTTACAGGTGCATGCTGGCTAGGGAATTCAGGGAGTTAAATCAACACATCTTCAGATTATCAAGGTTGAGAAACATTACTTTACTTTGTAATTTCTGTAATCACGTAGAATGAAAACCATTAACCAAACTGTTTTTCAAATCCTTTTTTTTTTTTTTAGAAAAAGCACTGTTGATGAAAGGATTAATTCATCCACTACATCAGATTCATCAACCAGCTACTCAGTCCACTGCTACATGGATGTGCTCAGAAAAATTTCAAGAAGGCCTAGTCTCTGCATCATCACTTGAAATATCTGTTGACACCTCTTGAATATCATAAAAATAATGGTTTGGCTAACATACAATATGGTTACAGTGCAAAATGGAAATCTTGAAAATGACATGTTTGGAATGTGGGAAATCTTAATGTATACAGAATAACTGTTAATCCTTTGGAGATTATAGGCATGGTTTTTGCATCGACATTTATAGCTCAAGTGAGCATAATCTTTATATATAATCTAAACATGCTCTTGGAAGCAGTTCTTGAATGGAAATCTTGCTTGTGATTTCTACCTGCAAACTACCTTTATTCCATGAACTATAAGCTTTGTCAGTTCATTGACTAGCTTGTTTGTTGATTGGATATAATGAGCAGAAGTTATGTTAATTGCTGCCTTCAGTTGAGTTACAAACTGTTTTAATTATAAACTAGCCTCAGGTTGGACAATCATGCTCATGCATCCCTTTAAGGGCTAGATTATATTTTCTCTTATTTCATAACGCAGAGACCAAAATGAACTTCACATTTATTTATATATGTAAAAATAAGGAGTGTAGTTAGAACCATGCTTAGAGCAACGCTTTTTGAAACATTGTGATGGTGCATTCAGTTACTCAACCTTACTTGAAATGATTTTTTTTTAATTCTTAAGAATGGTCAACTTAAAATGTTGACCTAAGTTTGTATCAATAAGAGGCTTTATTGTAATTGAGCATCCTTGAATTGCTGCATTCCTTACTATTACCCTGGTGATTTACATATGAAGAAATGTATAATATCATGTAACATTCATGTTCATACTTTTACTGTGGTTTAGATTATATTCTTAAAATAACTGGATCTAGCAGAGACACACTTTAAATGAAATTAATTATCTGGGGATTTTATGAATTTTTATATGATATGATTTAAGAACCAAATTTAAAACTTATGAAATTTCGGAAGCCAAGGAACTTAACAGTTTCGTAGAACTGGTTTTATCAGTGCCTTTGCGTGTTCAGTGGAAGATAAAATTGATACATTTAAGCTGTACATAATACAGTATGCTGTTTACATAAAATAGGTTATAATCCATTACAAAATGGTCCATAAACTGTTTGGTTAGGGAAGAATGTGAGAAAATTGTACATCTTATTGAAAAGTATTTAACAAAAAAAATGTTTCCAGAATCACTTTGGCTGTCACTTTAACTTCTAAACTGGCATTACACATAGATCTGACTGAATGACATTCCCCACCTGCAGTGGTCTCAATTTTTTTTTTTTAAAGCAACACATTATTTTCTGTAGCTATATAGATTTTAAATACTTCAGAATGGTCTTGTGTGAAGAATAAATGCGATAGCATGATGACATTGTGATATTATTACAACTGTAATAGTGTAGATTTGGATTTTTCCATATTTTAATCTATTTGAAAAATTTCAATAAGATCTAATCACCAAAAGTGCCACAATATGACCCATAAAATTTGGGATATTTGAAAAGGTTGTGTACTTCTAGTTTATAGTTTTACACAATATATATTAACATTGACAATTCATTTTCATAGCAGTGTTCTAATTATTTATATTTAGATATGGAAGTGATGAGAAAATCAGAGGAATAAAATGAGAATACTCCTTATACTGCTTCATCATCATATACTGTACATTGTGAAATGTTTTGCTCTGTTGGGTTGTCTTTAAAGTATGTGTAAATTGAAAGGGGAAAGGTAAAATTCAGTTTTCCTACAACAGTTATTTGTACAACAGTACAACAGATATAACACCTTACAGTATTTTTCAGTAAAATTCAAAATAATGGAACAGTAGTCATGTCTCTCTCAGCATGTCTTCATGAAGATGGAGACTGTCAGCTGTCTAATGCCAAAATTTTGCAGGGAAGGGACACTTGAACATATTCATGTGATAAGAGCCATGTAAATTAGAGAGGAATTTATGGTAGATATGGGACTATTTAAAATAATGTACCTTCTTTTGATACATTAGGCATAGAATGTATTTATTCAAATAGTTTTTTCACATTACAACCATCACTATTTTGCTCTGGAAGTAAATTCTGTTGACCTTTACAAGCAGGAGACTTCCAATAAAAGGTTTGGGATTGGGGTGAGTAGTGGGATAACAGTGACAGTAAAGGAGAAAAAAGAGCTATCTCCACAACATGGTATTCTAATCAATCTTGTTCAAATTCCCCTGTTGTAACTGTTTGGGAAAATGGATTCTGTGCGTTATCTGCTATACACTTACATTTGGGAAACCACAACTTTGATGAACTGAAGACTAGGGTTCTTGCCTGATTAAAGACAATTAATTGTAATCAATTGTATAATTTTTGCTTGATTGGTTTATTGCTCGGTTGTGCAATCTGTCAGAGCCAAGGAGGGGCCAAACTTTCTTTCTTTGTATGTGTGCTGTATGCCAGGGAAAAGCCATGTCATTTTCTAATATTGTGTTTCACTTGTTTTAGGATTCCCATTATAGTTTTATCTGATTCCTACATTACATGTGCACTACAAACTTAGTAATAGGTAAGTGGGTATATCATAATTTGGGATGAACGTAAGTTCTGAAGGGGAAAATACTTCAAATGATGCAGGCATTGGCTCCATGCAAGAGAAAAAAAAATGCTTCTATAGAAGATGAATACAGAAAAAAAAAGTATTTGTGTTAGAAATGTATTGCCATATTGAGCAAGGAACTTTTTTAATCCCTATAGCACAAACCTATACACATTGATAGATTTATATTTAATTATAGAAAAATCTGAATGAATATTTGAATGCTTCAGTGTTATTTTGTCAGATTTTAAACATTATTTCTGCACTTGGAAGATGTAGTTACTATCCCATTCTACTAACTGGAATCCGGAATGATTGACAGTGAAATCCAGCTGCTACAAAATTACAACTGGTTGTTTAGCAGCTATTCAGTTAGTGTTGTATGGTCCAGATTCAAAGTTCCCCTGTGTCTGCAGTCACATGACCGCTTTGGGCACTCAGCAACCAGGCCACATGTATGGCCATGTGCAGCATCCTATGGTCACGACATTTTACAACACTTATGCTGAAAATCACACCCATAGTGAACTATTTGCTTGCTTAACAACTGTGGAGTTTGCTCCACAAGCAGTGTTCACTTAATGATTGCCACAAAAAGGGTTGTAAAATTGGATTGATAAATGATTGATCCATTTTACAGCTATCCCAACTTACAACCATGGTGGGCAGTCGAGGACTGAACAAATAATTATGTTCCAACTGCATTTTCCTTAACTCTTCCTGCACCTTTTATATCAGTATTCAAACTCTGAATACTATTAATTATCAACAGTATGTTTTGGTGAGACCATAAGAAGTACGAAATTTCAAAAGCAAAACTGCAGCTGGATGACAGTACTGTTGACTGAAAATAATTTTTTAATCATAATTTTGGCTGGTTTCTAATAGTGCATTGTACAAATGAATTAAAATTCATAAATGTAAGACTAGTTAACTGCACAGTCAAAACTAAGCAATTACCTTTTTGAAATGGGTTTGTTAGTGGCCAAGTCTAGTGGAAAAAAATCCGTCATCTCTAAAAATGCAAACTGCTACCATATTCCTATAACAAATCACACCAGTCTATACAAGATCAGTTATAGATACCACCTAGTAGCTTTTTCAGATAAACAGATTGAACAATAAAAGCTGTGTTAAGCTAGAATTTGGAAAGTTGCAAATCATATATAAAAATATAAATACATTGAAAGTTGCAAATCATATATAAAAATATAAATACATCTGATAGGCAATTCAGCTCAAGTTGTAGCATGTCCATTGGAACATGTGCGTGAACATAGCAATACATGGCATAATTTCTTAAAATATTAATTTTTCCCTTATTTTCAGGAAAAAAATGAATTATCATTCCCAATTGAAATAGGAACTTGTTTGAAAGTAAATTATAGCCATTAGAAATCTATACACTAGTTCAACAAGTTACTTTTCTAAGGGAATATTTCATTGGTCACTGGAACATGAGAAATTTTTGCAAAGAATTGATATCCATATTATTTCACCTGTAAATGATAGACTTTATCCTGAACAGCTCAGAATGCTTGAATAAATTTTATTTTTGAGGAAAATATGTATTCCTATAGGTATCAGGATTTAGTAATCATACTATAATAGCAACATTCTTCAGTTTCTTTCTGCATAATTCTCAGATGTGCTGTACCATTTAAAAAACAAAAGAACAGAATACAGTTGAGTGTACTGTCCATTCAATTGCATGGAATCAACATGGAATATTCCAGTTTTACATAGGTTTTGAAGTTGTAGTTTTTTTAAAATTCAAACATTGCTCAGAGTAATGCAAGTAGAATTCCACCTTGAATTTGCAAAATAGAACCTAACTTCTTTAAATGGAACCAGCCTGTTTCATTCAAGATTGAATACTTTTCTAAAACCAAATAATTTCTGGAATCCTCTGCTGATGGAACCTTCCATGGTGGGATGTTTATGCACCCCAATTCTCATGCTTGTTATGTCTGTCAAGACCATCGTTTTGTTGTTAATAATCCAGAAACAGTAATTATGGCTCTCAAAAAATGTGCACAAAGAAGACATTCGTAACAGTGCAGAAATGGATAAAGAGTAAAACATACCTCCAAAATCTAAGGGGATTAAATACCTTTTATTAGTACTAGCCTAATGTGATACTGTATGAAGATAATCTTGAAGAAATAAAAGGGCAGTGTCAACATCAGATTAGCCTTGAAATAGAAAAGTATGGGTCATCTTAATTCTTTTGGACACCTAAACAAGCACAGTTTTGTGCATCCTAAACATCAAATCCAAAGCAGGAGGTTGATGAAAACAAGAAAATGTCCATTTGCTGCACACCGTTAACTTTAGTAACCTAATTACTATATTATAGTGCATTATTTTACATGACTATCAAAGTTCAATTATGTAACAGTTACAGTATGTGAAGACAATTACTGTAATCACTTGCAAATTTTAGCCATTTAAAATCCTCAGGGTACCCTTGATTAGACCAAATTCATCTATAAGGAATCAATGTTCAAAGACATAGACTTAATTGTTATTTATGCCCTTCATGGCTTTTATGTTTGTGTATGATTTCCTATTTTGTTTAATAATGGCAAGATTTGCAAATCCAAATAATTTTTATTAAAATTTAACATTCCCATACTGAAAATATTCTCAAGTATTGGCCTAATGCACTGCATATGCACCAAAGACACATTCCTTGTGTGTCCAATCCCACTTGGCCAATAAAGAATTCTATTCTAATGCCAGATTGTACATAAAAATGGAAGTCTTACAAAGTGTAGCAGTGCTTCTTGTTTTGCTTTCTTTTATATTCAGCAAAAACATACTATGTATTTTTGTATTATGTTAACTTCTGGGGAAAAAATTAAATTTCAAGCAAATCAGTCACGGTTTAAATGCCAGATTCAAAAAGTGCATGAGGAACAAAACATTGGTTTTGTTGACTTATGTTAAACCAGTTGTTCTGCTGGCTTAGACTACACATCCACAAATTTTCTCAGCACATGAAACTTAAAGGGAGCAGAATCTACCCCACTTTAATCCCAGAGCAAAAAGTATTCAAGTAGAGGAGTGAGGAAGCTTAATATATATATCATAACACAAAGACTATGACTCATCCCAGAGTAAGTCTCAATGTAATGTACTTGGAAGTAAAAGTTGGAGCCAGGACATACATTAGAGAGCTTCCAGAGGAAAGGTTTATACAATCCATGGTCAAAACTGGCCCAGATTGGATCAGCATTTTGAAAAAAGTGATATCTTGGCAAGAACCAGAAGTTGCAAGCTTGTAAATTCATGCTAAATAGCAAACCACTTATATCCATTATGAAAATATACCGTATGTCTAAATTTAAATAACATGTCTAAAATTTACTGTTTCAGATTGTGAAGGAACAATAAGAATGGCACAAAGAGTGTCAACTTCATCTTCTGATCTGTTTTTGTGGTAAACACTTTTAAAATACCCCCTTCGATCTGAAAGGGTATGACAGTCTCGCAATGCATAAACAAAAAAAGCCTCAGCCCTCTAAGTGAAAGTTCTTATAAGAGCAGTAAGAAGTTATTTTAACTCATTACGGTTCCTGAAAGGGATGACAACTGAAGGATGCTCTTTGAGGCAGCTTACTTCTCATTTTATTCAACAGCCTTCTGAAATATTTGCAGTTAGTAAGTTCCATTGTATGAATTATGAGTTTATTTCATTTTCTCCTTGTTTTCGTACAAAACATCAGTAAATAATTCCATTGTCAACATCATAAAAGATAGTGAAAAAAATCCACTATTATTTACCTCATGATGAAATAAGTCCGATATAATATAGTTCAGATATTCATTTGTGTTGAATTCAGTGAATTTTTTTCAACAGTGTGATGGACAAGAGGCATTTATGATTAGTACTTCATCAAGGCACAATCTATTGTCAACCCAGTATAAAATAGTCATTACTTGAATATACAAATCTCCCATCAGCAGGAACACTAACTACAAAACTGCTATGTTTACAGCATAGTTGAGTTTTTTGTCCACTTAGCAAATCAGATATTACGGTCTGTAGCTGCCAACAAGGTACATGAAAAACAATATTTAGTCTTTAAAAATATCTGATGGCATGTTAACTTTCTCACCTACTTGCTGGACTGCATAAATTCAAGTAAGCTTCTTAGTAAGGCAGGTTATTGCTATTGAATGAAAAATTACACCTGAGCACAACATTTAACTTTCAGGTCCTTCCTACTTCACTGATGAGCAGCAAACACATTATAGCCAGTTCTTAACAAACATGGAAATCAAAGTTTGCTCTTGCTATATTCAATTCAACAGTTTGAGCACTCTAAAGTGACTATAGTGATGATACTTGGAGCAGCCGAAGTATGACTAACAGACCACACTGAATTAAGATGACAAAAGATGTAAGAGGCTAGACAGGTACACAGATATGCCAGCGGGGTTTCAAATCAAAACCACAAGTCTCTTTAAATATGTAAGAAAACATTATTGAAGCCTTTATTTACAAAAGCTTTAAAAACAAATACCCTCTTATGCAAATGTCTTTGTAATTTTTCCTTAAAAGAAAAAGGACTGCCCAGTTACATTATTGTAACTTTATGAGGATAAAGGAAAACATACATGGTAGATATATCAATTTGCTGTACATTAAGATTTATTCCCATTGATTTCCAGTGTAGATGACATGCCAAATGCTGCCATCAGCACTCCATCATTTCAGGATAAGATTTAGCTATTCCATACTAATAAAAGCCTTCCTTCACAATTGCTTTTTATGAGCCTGCTCTGCATGGTCAGGAAAGTACTTTGTGGTTCTTTAGTAAAACATCTATAAAATATACTGCTAAGATAGACTCAAAAAATAAACTAGCCTTACAAGCCTTAGGTAACTTTATTAAGTACAAATAAATTTGTTGTTTTACAACAAATATCTTATGTTGCAGCTCCCAAGAAGGACATCTCTTCCTATTTATCTTTGGATCTCTTACTTATACTGTGTTCATCCATTTATGTAGACAATAAATTAATATTTTAAAATAGAAAAGTATTTAGGCCATAACTTGTTGGAACGGGAATAAGGAAATGGATCTACAATTTTCAATTGTTATTTGAACTGCAGCATTCTATCTTTCAATTATTCCTTTCAGACAGATGCATAAAAGGACATATATATCTTCCATGAGGTTGCAAAGCAGCATCCCATTCCACCCCAAGATAGTGCCCTTTAAATATTTGGCTATCAACTTCTATACCACATAGTTTAGAAGTTATAGTCCAATAAACCTGAAGGTTGCAACATAGCGAATTTAGGCCCCATGAAAGAGACTCTCAATTCAAGAAAGTATCCTAGAGAGATTCCTCATGATTCCACCTAGTTGCTTCCATCAGAGAGATGGCGGGAATATTTGGAAGATGAAACACCAGTTTTATAGATAACGCTAGCTGCTAAGATACCTGTAAATTTGAAGAGAGATTAGGCAATGAATGTGGCTTTGTTCAATGTATTTGAAAGAAGCAATACTGGCAAATGAACCTCTTTTCTATGTCAGGGAAGAATATTCAGAACTTCAGATAAAACACAGGATCTGACTCAGAGTCACTCTTCTAAAGTGCAAATGTGATGGTCCACAATTATGAATAACTAAAACCCTTGTACCTCAGAAGGGATTAACATCCAATGGGGAAATTGATTACAATCAGCACTTGCTCAGGTTTGAGGGGAAAGGACAGGATAATAAACCAATACAAAGGCCAATTAAAGTTTACTAGAAATGTCATTATCATTTTAGCTTTCCCCTTCTATCTACCACACTGTTCCTACACGTGCTTCTGTACAGATGGGCAAGGTACATGGCAACATTTAATCCAGAAATGCCTATATATCGAGGTCAAAGGACTGGAACAGGAACAGTCAGGTTTAGTACATACAAAGGCAAGAGAAAAGTGTGCTGATAAAGAGGAAAAGAACACCTTATTGTCCAAGGAATTCAACCAGAGATAAAACCTATGTACAACCATATGGAGCTTAGAAAAAGTGCCTTCTCATTTCATGTCATGATTGTTTGTTGGCTTCTTCTTCATATGCATTTCCCGTTCCATTCTGTACATAAGATGAACCAGAACCAAGACCATACAAATGACCACAGTACTTGGCATCATCAATGTGATCTTCAAAGAACATCTAAAGAAAAAATTTAAATGACAGATTATTATTCTCCTATTTTTGGAGGCACTACTCAAAAAACCTGCATCAAAAAAAAATCTCATTTTCAGATCGAATATAGAATTTAAATAAAATGTATCTCCCAGAGTTTATATTTCTTGAAGTGTATAAAGAAAATAATAAGCCACAGTCATTATCGTGCCACATAAATCTTAACAATAAATGCATACGAAATAAAGTAAAAGAGGCAGACACATCTGTATGGTTTTCTTGCAACAATACAAATTGCTTGTCATTTTCCTTCAAGGTTCTTTTTAAAATTTAAAACTTCTCTGTCTTGCCAACAGCAGCTTAGAATCAGATGCTGTATTTTGGTGTCTCTCCTTCTAATGAAGTTATCTCTTGCTTTAAGATCAATCAAAGATGGAATGTCATTTAGCTAAACAGAAAAATGTAAAAGATCTTACAAATTAGAACCATCAAAAGCAAAGTAGGCTTTATGAATTAAAAGCCTACTCAAATAAAATGTCAGTGGCTTTCATGAAAGTTCTTAGCAGCACAATTGTGATCTCTGAACTGTAACTTTCTCAGAAGAGTCCCTACTTCTCATGTTCACAACCTTAAGCACTCCGGTCCTGGGGCTGAGCTTGCTGGTCCTGGAGCCAAGCTGGCCAAGAAGATGGCACTGTGACAACGGGCACACAAGACCATCAGGCTGTGCCGGGGCAGGCTGGGACAGTGACGCCAGAGCAGAGCGCTGAGGCCGAGGTGAGGAGGTGAAGACTCTGAAAGCTCTAACAGACTGTTGAGGTGCCGAGGCTGAGGCTACGAGACATTCCGTGATGTCCCGAGGCATCCCGAGGCCGAGGTGGAGGCTATGAGACATCCTGAGATGTCCCAAGGCCAAGACATCATGAGGCGTCAGCGTCAGCGCCAATTGAGGACATTGAGGAGAAGGTCTGCTGGAGGCAGCAGTGCCAGGAGTGGCCTCGGATAACCAGGCCCACAGGATGCAGCAGCTCTAGGAGTGGCTTCAATTGTCCAGTAGCCCTGTCAGAGGCAGCAGCATCAGGAGCGGATCCACAGCAACACCGAGGCAGCAGCCTTGAGAAAACAACCTCACTAAACAGTGAGGACTGCTGTGAGCAGCCGTGGGGACAACAGACATCCCACCCCCCTTGCTTTCCTAAATTTTAAATTGTAAACCTTAATGTAAATTGAATGTAAATTTAAAGTGTAAATTTTCCTAAATTTCAATTGTAAATTGTAACTTAACTTTAAGATCACAAATGGTTACATAAAGCATTTCACTACATATTGTACTATGTATAATTATGTATGTGATAAATAAAATCTGAATCTGAATCTGAATCATTTGCCAAGTTCTCTTTGTCATCAGGTTTAATCCTCAAATAGTCTGGTATGAAGCAATGTAGTACTAAGCCCATTTAAAGTTTAGAAGCAACACTTCAAGTTGACCTTGAAAATAAATATGGATCTAGTATGGCCTAATTTAATTTACTATTAATTATAATAATTTAATTAAATCACAATTATAATTTACTTTACCATTATTATTAATCTAATAATTTAATCAAAACACAGGAAGTCCTCAACGATGGCAATTAGGACCAACAAAAGTGCTGCTGAGCAATGTGGTTGTAAAATGCAGTTATTATTACCTGACCTTGCTGATTTGGATAGGCAAATATAATCAGTTCTAGTTGCTGTCATTAAGGTACATCTCAGACAACTTAAGCATCTCATAGTCACATGATCACCATTTGCAACTTCCAGCCAGTTTCCCCATTGATAAAATTCTGATTTTATCAGAAGTCAGCAGTGTGAGACACTGCAATGTCATAATTGCAAGCAGTTGCCAAGTACCCAAACTGCAGTCAAATGACTGCTGTGACAGCTGTTAAGTATGAGGACCCGTCCTAAGTTCCCTCCTTCAGTTCCATCAATATTATCATACATATATACATACATGTGTGTTTACACACACACACCACACAGTATATATCTATTTACCTCTCTCATTTTGAAGAAGGCCATGCCTGTTAATAGAGAATCAGATCCTGCTTGATGCTGAGGACCTATCCTTTCCAACTCTAACTGCTCAGCTACTTCTTGTAATCCACCCTAAAAAGGAAGGTTGCAGCATAATTAGAAGTTGAAAATATGATAGCAGGTAATAGCATTACTTTCCACTATATGAGCTAACAATATGAAGATCTACACTTTTAGTTTAAATTATAGTCCTAGCCACATGTTCTTTAACATTATAGCAAATTATGACAGCAAAGGCCTTCAGAACTCATTTATTATCATTCAAGCCTTTCCACCAGGGAAAGGGACTTTTTTCAGATCTGTTATAATTTTGAACGGTCACTAAACAAACTGTTAGAAGTTGAGGACTGCCTGTATACAAAAAGTATTTTCAAACCAAAATCCCACCCATCTTCCCACTTTACTTACAGCTGTTCGTCAAGACAGGAGATGTGAGGAAAAATCAAATGTTAAAAAATATGCACAACTACATATAAGGGTGAGCAATTATATAATGGCTAAGGGCAGCACTTAATATTTTGGAATGGAGTGCTGTAAAAAGTGCACGCAGCAGTGGATATTCATTTATTTAAATTTATATTCTGCCCATCTCACTGTCAAACGACTCTGGATGATTTCAATGTTATCAAACAACTTTGGAAAGTTGACTTAAATATTTCCGATTTTCCAATGTCCTGCTAATTGTGTACAAGCATCTGCAACTTATACTCCTGCTTGCAGAAGTATGGTTGAGTCTTGTACTGTTGAAATATTAGCCTTAAGAGGGCGAAATCCTAAGGCAGGCAGTGCTGGTGAAAAATAAAAATTCCTTGAAAAACCCTGGAAAAGGAACTATAAAATGATGGCCTGATTATAGAGCAGTGTTTGTCAAAGCTGGCTGGAGAATTCTGGGAGTTGAAGTCCAAACATCTTAAAGTCGCCAAGGTTGATAAACACTGTTACAGAGCATATGCATGTTTGCCACTTGGAAGAAGAAAGGATACCATATATTGGGCTGTCGGTTTCTAGCAATTAGTAATGGAATTCATTATTCAAACCAATTCTTTAAAAAAAGGAGCCCTAATCAAACTGATTAACGGAAATAATCTAATGAATTAAAAAACAGAATTAATACCTTACACTAAGAAAGGTTTGCCCAAGTTAATCTTATTACAAATATACTAGGTTAGACTATGACAGTTTAAACCTTTTACATTTGGTGTGGCCAACTTGAGAAACTCATACGCCCTTCTTTGTATAGCAGGAATTTCAAAATGCCAGATGAGCTGTTAACAGAGAACTGCTTTGTATCTCTCCTTAAAAAAAGAAAAAAATCCACCACCTTTTTAAAAATATATTTAGATAAAGTGCTGCTATATGGTTCAAAAATAAACACACGTGTGAATCTTTTGTGATGGGAACTGTCAAAACATTTTGAAGGATGAGTAAAATTGAGCAAGGAAAACAGGTTTTTTAAAAATATTTTCAATCTTTAGATGTGACAAAAAAATCTAAACAAATGAATATTTAGATGACTTTACCAATGAACAATGCTTATATAATGTTACCCTATTTTATTACACGTAAGTTCATTATCTCATGTATTTCCACCATGTTTGAATAGCAGCGATGCAAATTAAGACAGTTTTAAATTGAAACAGAAGAACGCAGAATAGGGGATAAATCAGGGCTGGTGGAGCAGAGGAGAAGAAATTGTATGTATGTGAGATGGGTTGAAGAGAAGAAAGAATTCAAGGAGTCTGGAATTCAATTTCACTGCACACATGTTGTGCATTGACAATAAAAGTTTGAAAAAAAAAACATTATTTGAGAACCAGTTTG
>JAEANM010016224.1:0-13343 GCA_017656035.1 Myanophis thanlyinensis
TCTCTCCTTCTCTTCTAACTCACACCCTACTTGTGGAGCATAACCATTGACTACATTCAACATTACCCCTTCAATTTCCAACTTCAAACTGATCACCCTGTGATCTTTTCACCTCTAAAACATTCCTCATGAGCTCCTCCTTCAGGATCATTCCTATCCCATTTCTCTTCCTATCCATGCCATAATAAAAGAGTTTGTAACACCCTCCAATACTACATGCATTGCTACCCTTCCACCTGGTCTCTTGCACACATAGTTTATTTACCTTCTTTCTCTCCATCATGTCTACCAGCTCTCTACCTTTCCCTGTCATTGTGCCAAAATTAAGAGTCTCTATTTTTAGACCTATACTCCTGCATTTCCTCTTCTCTCTCTGTCTACGAGTCCTTCTGCCTACCCTCCTTCTTTAACCAACAATAGTCCAATTTCCACCAGCTCCCTGTAGGTCAATAGCACTGGTGGCAGTTGTTGTTAACCTGGGGCATGACCAATCCAGTATAGAATTAGCATTGTTGATTCACATATTTTGGATTTGGCATATTTGTATGCCAGATGCTCTTCCTGATGCAACCCTCTCTATTTATCTGGGCTTGGGGCAGCACAGAAGTCACTGGCTTGCAACCCCTGTGGCTAGATTAGATAGATGCCAATAGCAAAAGTAAAAGTAATAAAACAGCAAAATAATGATTTTTCACCTTTCTCTGACACAGACAAGAATAAAAAAATACATCAGACTTTTACTTTAAGGTTAATATTTGTCTACATTATTTCTATAGGAGTGTATTTTTCTAATCTAATCCTAAAATAATATTTTATTTCTTTCACTTTTTGCAAAAGAATGCAAAAATGGTTTCTAAGTAGAAATGAATTTATCAGCTTTCTTTTAATCAAAGCTATCAATATCATCATCTCCACCAATTCCATTAGCTTCATCATTCATTCTTCCATAATTCCTCCTCCATCATTTTTTCTTCCCAGTTCAATAAATTAGCTAATGCCTGAACAAGTTTTTTTCCATATATTTTCAGAGGGACTCTCCAGAACAGCCATAAACATCAAACAAAATTCTTCTTCCCTGACTTCCATCTTAGCCAAATTATCCAGTCCTTTTCTAATTTCAAATGCCTGATACCTTATTTTCTAAAAAGTCCATTTTATTATTAACTTATCTTTTTTCCAGTTTTTTTTCAGAGTATCAAACTTAACATCTAGAGATTGTGTCAGTTTTGATCCAATCATCAAAATTTCAGAAAGTTCAACAAAATTGGTTTATTTTTGGAGCCTCATCTGATATCTTGATATGCAACCAGGGTCTATAGCACATGTCCTAAATGTCCTTTTAGACTTGACACTCTGCTTATGGAAGATACAATAAGAGTTCTCAGCTGAAAAAAGAAAATCCTTGGGTTTTAAATACAACTAATTGATAGAAATATAATTTTAAAACAAGCAATTTCAGATCATAACTTCAGACATAATCCCACAATGCAAATTCATTAAAAAGTGAATTTTTAATAAAGCATAAATAAAAATTATTTTTCTATTGAATATTACAACATTGCAAGTAAAAGAAAAACTGGTAGAAAATTGTATTTCAAATTACCATATTTTTCTGACTATAAGACGCACCTAGATTTAGAGGAGGAAAACAAGAAAAAATAGTTTTTGGCCTCTGTGCATCCTGACTTCACCCTCCCTGACCTCTAGAAGCACTCTGCAAAACAGGCCTATTTTTAGCCTGCAATTAGAATAGACTAATGAAGTATAATGGAGAATGCAAAGTAATGCTTACTGGAAGTTAGTCAGCTATATCATACGCCACATAATCATCACACCCACTAATTTGTCAAGGAAGAAGTTTGATAAGGACAGGAAAAAATGTATTTCTTCTCAAAATCAGAACTACAAAGGAGGTCATTGTTGAGGATGTCAGTACTGCTACAGATTAGACATTCACTGTACTCCTATATTCCAAAGTGTTTTTTTAACATTTTATTCCTTTTCTTGATCTCTCCATGAACTCTGTACAAAGTTGAATTTAATTAAATTTATTTATTTATTTATTGGATTTATTGCTATAATCATGCTCAGATTTAAAAAAAACAATATATTTTGGTAAAAAAAATATATTACTAATGGCATTTGCCACTCCAAAATATTCTAATAATATAATATAGTAATTAATTGTATAAGGTCATGAGGTTAATCTACCACAACTCTGCTTCCCAATCACATGCTGAGAAAGAAAGGGAAAGGAACAGAAAAAGATTAAAAAGTCATTTTACAGTTTCTACATAAAAGGAAAGATGTACAGTATTTAATGCGAATAATATTGTTCACCATAAAATTACAACAGCAGATACTATACTATTCAGTATCATTGGTAGATGTTATTAAATAGAACTGTTTCTGTCCCACTTTCTGCCCCATTAGATTAAACCTAATCTAATAAATCTAATAAATAAAGCTTATTGGGTCAAGTAATATGCTTTAACATATTTTAGTCAATGAATATTCTTTCTATTTTAAATAATACATATAGAACTCAGAAGATTAAACAAATTATATTAAAACAGGGAAGTAAAAGTTGAACTACAAAAATGCAGTTTAATAAAAATGCAGTTTAATAAAGTTACACTTCATTTTACTTACTGCATTAATGTGGCAGTGTTCTAGATAAGGTTAGGGTCTGGACCAATGGACCATTGTACATATTTAAAGAACTGGAGTTACTTTATAGTGTTTATGAAATGCACAAATAACTTTCCTTTTTTTACTTTTTTATATCATTCAAAAGGTTCTTTCTTCATAAGCACTTCATGGATTGCCCAGATGGTCAAGAAATATTAAGCACTTATAATTTCAGAAATCATTTTCCTAAAGGAAATTCATATTAGGAGAAACTCCAGACAAAAGACACATACTATCCTTGATTTTTATTTGTTTTCAGAGGAAATCTTGAAAAAAATGGAAATATTGCAATTTGTAGTTAAATTCATCCAGAGGTGAATTTCAGCAGGTTCTAGCAGGTTCCCTAGAACCAGTAGTAAATTTTCTAAGCAGTTCGGAAAACTGGTTGTTAGAAGAAATCCCCTTTTGTTTTTTTCCACTTTACAGGGTTATTCTGGTATTGTTTCTAACCTAATCTTTATTGCCCTGCTTTCAGAAATTGCCCACCCAGTCACATGACCCCTCCAGCCACACCCACCACACCAGCCCACAGAACTGGTAGTAAAACAAATTGAATTCCACCACTGAGTTCATCTACATCTTTATTAAACTTGTTTTGTAGACTTTGATGATACATCATTGCATTAAGTATTTTATTAAAAATAATGTCTAGATAATTTATGTCAGTTTACTATGTAATCACAGATATGTAATAACTATGTTTTCTTAGAAATAAATATCCCTGCTTCATTCATAATTTTATCATATTAGTGTGCTTAATTATTATCACTATTATAGTATATTAGTATATATAATTATTAAACCTTGAAATTCCTACCATTCCATTGAACTTGGTTCAAAATTTATTGAAGGTTTTTGCAACATTACATTCCAAATCATATTGTTATAATTGGCTTAATCTGATTAACCTGACTATGGAATATTAAGATACATTTAAAAAGATAAAAAGAAATTTAACTACAATTCTAATCATAACTATCTGAATACACTCTTAAAATGTCTGTACAATATTTATTCTAGCATAGCAAAAATCTCATGCTATCCAGACTTAGTTTCTTCCATTTGCTTTGAATAAAAAAATATAAAAATGATTTTAAATTGTATTTTTTCACATTAATCTGCTCATCTATCCATGAATCATCTTCTCTCTTTTTTTCATTTAAACAAGCCTATGCAAATGATATTCAATTCATATGATATAATGGTAACATAAAGCAATCACTCAAAGCAAATACCAGGAAATGGATTACATTTTACTTTCATTCTGATATATTTAAATGTGTTTTACTGGTCAGTCATATGAATAAAAAACCAAAACAATCAAACTGTGTACTCCATGTCATGTAATTTTAGAAGTGATCTTAATATGCAATATTTGTAATAGGTAACATACTGTACTTTGTTACCTTTACTTTGAAATATTAGAAATCTATATACAGTACTACTAAAACTCTCATTGTGTTTGTTTGTTTGTTTGTTTTACCTTCAAGTTATCCTGAACATTGTATTATACTGCAACAATTTTTGACTCAAAGTATCTAAAACACTGAATGGTGTTGAGTAGGAATAGATTTCCAGAGAAATAAATTGCAGATTACAGGAACCAGGAGCACTACTCAGGTGATCCTGAGGACACAGATAAACCTTTAACGACTCTCTAAAAGGATGCAGTTTACCAGCTGTCTGCAAGGAATATAAATCCTTCCATTCCCCCTATCCTGTCAGAGCTGAAGAAGCTTCTTGAATGAGAAGTGAAACATTTTCAAAGAAATATAAGAAAGACCAGTTGCCTCCTGAAAAAGCACATTTGGAACAACTGTGACCTGGATGACTGAAACATAGTAACTTAAAAATGTGTCAAAAAATCCAAGAACAATTACTCCTGTGGAATTGAAATGTTCAGAATGTTCAGGCCAGTATTGTTCACAAAATTGTGGCTGTCTCAGTCCCTGTGCTTGCATGGTCATGATTAGTGATGCTCCCTGCCAGGAAAGGTGGTAGGAAGTCAGAAGTTGCTTCTGTTTCTACCGGTTAATTTTTTCTCCCCTATGTTTATTTTTGCTCATTCTGTTTACTTATGTAGTAATATTGTCTTACTATTAAAGTTCATTTTCCACTACAGCTTTTTCCTATTATAATGTAGAAAGTTAGCACCCCACCCCTCTCCTAGAAGAATGAAATATTCTAGGAAATGCTAAAAAGGCAGAATGCTATATGTTCCCCAAAGGAGAAACATGTTTCTAAAGACAAACTCAGAGCCTCAGCTCCCTGCTGCTCACCCCACCCCCAGCAGCTATTTTAGTGCCAACTTATCTACAAGACAAAAGGGTGCATCATTTTATCTACAGGACAAAGACCTCAGCTCCAGGATGATGGGATTATCTTTTAGGGCAAAGCCATTCAGACACAAACAAAGCCCCATCATTGCATCAGCCAAAAGCTTCAACCAAACTTGAATCATGACCCATAACCCCACATGGCCACATGGGAGTCTACAACCAATCAGAATACATGCCCTTGCCACAGGAACAGGAAACTCTAGTTCAAAGTCCAAGAATGGGTATCTCTCTCTCTCTCAGTCATGTGCTTATTTTGCCTAGGTCCTCAAATCATGTGGGCTTGTTAATCAATAAACCATCTTTCCAAATAGCCTCCATGTTGCCAGTGTCTTTCTCCCCACTTGGAACTAAACCCAGATGGATATTTCTTCCAACAATAATATATACAGTACTGTTCTTGCATCATCATGAGCCTGTCCAGCACTGTGGTAAAAAAAAAATATGGTCAGCCTAAATTTAATGTTCATTCTGGTCATATCAGATTGCACTAGATTTCTCTCAAAGGATGACCCAATGGATCACTGGATTAACTAGTTGAGATGTCACCAATCCATGGGCTGAAGCCCACTACTGAGCCATGGGCTATTCAGAATTAGGCCACACAAGCCTGGTCCCCCTCACTCCCCTGCCAGCTGGGCCACCAAGCCACAAAGGTTGGGGACCACTGGTCTAGTGTATAAAGCAGTGAGGTTCTTCTAAAGTGAGAATTCACATTCTGGTGTTCTTTTGCACCATTTTAAAGGCTGCAAAGACCTCGACCAAGAAATGAAGTGAAAAAGGATTAATAACTATAACAGTCCTCCAAAGTTTTATCAACAGATTTTTCAAAAAAAAGTAATTTAAAGTCAATTTTTAGAGAATAATCATAAATATATAACATATTTGGAATTTTATAAATTTCAGCAGTCAAATGGGCACGGAATACACTGGAACTCTCTTTGTAATATGTGAGTCTTTCCCCTTTGAAATGTTGTACACACTGTTATATTTTTTTTAATGCAGTGGTACCTCAGTACTCATCTGGGATTTGTTCCAGGAGGCATGACAAATACTAAAAATGACTACTGAGCAAACCACATGACCCTTTAATTTGGTAGCAAGTCACGAGGCAGCTGATGCTAGCAAGTTCTACCTTGTGCATCAAGTACTGGGTGAAAGATGAGTATTGGGAAAGATTTTTGCTTCAAAACACTCAAGTACCAAATTTGATAAGTTTTGAACCAGTCAAATAACAAGTTATGACTGTATTTTTTAAGAATTATTTTGACTTAAATCTATCAATCCCTATACTATACACTGAAATGAGACAGAACAGGCTGTGTAGCTGTACACCTCTCTTTTAGGCCACTGAGTTCAACTCTTACTCATTGAAACTCATTGTACCAACCCTGATGCATACAGACCTTGACTATATCAAAATGCTAGTAAATAGCTTACATTCTCAAACCAGAGCATATTGAACAACTACATGCATTAATTTCTCTAGAAAAAAATGTCTAAAGAAAATTGGTGCTTTTGCTAACCAAAAAATGAGCTGCCGAAAGGAATATCAATAGAAAAGAATATATGTAGTTCTGTGAAATCTTTTGTACACTCTGAACTTGGTTAATGGCTTTCAGACATTTTGTTATCCTATTAGGTAACATTTTCAGTATTAGAACTAGGCACTAGATACCTAGAATTAAAGGTGCCATCTAGTCAGGTAACAAAAGCAAGTAAATAAACAAGCTCACTTTAATAAATGCATAGTACCAGGCAAATCACTGCCCCCATCCCTTTCCACCTAACATTTTTTAAGCAAATGGTATTATTTGGTTTTCAGGGCTAGTTCATTGTATTAAAATGGGCTTTTTTATTATTACCTTGCTGTTTATGACCAGCCTTGTACTTTGGTCCAAGTATGTCTAATTGGCAGTTTCTGCCAAGATTGTATGCTCATTATTCCAGGAAGAGAGTGTAATAGAGTATTTGTATTCTAGATTGTCATGTACAAACAAGCAAAAAAATAATTACATTTGGGGCAAAGTGGTACATTTCTTCCTAGCCTGGGACACTGCATTCATTAATAAAGTAGATGCAATTAGTGCATTATTATATAGTATCAAGACATTTTATCATTTTAAATTTAAATGCCTTGATGCAGAGAAGGGCAAGGTTTGGGGAGGAATGTTTTTTTAAAAATGTTTAATCTACAAACCATTCTTGTTTCATTCCAGAAACGAAGTGGTCATTACCACAGAACTTCAAAACAACTTTTTAATTCTATAAATGAAGGAGTGTTTTCAGGCAAATTATACCAAAAGGCCAATTGTTACTGAATGTTGCCAAGATATTTAAAAATATGTTATCTTACATTTATTGAATATAAGGGTTTGGCAGAAGGAAAGGAAGGAAAGGAAGGAAGGAATTTTCAGTATACCATGCCAGAGTCAATGGCGGAAATTGGCAGGAAGTCAGAACTCACTCTTACTCCCACTGATTTTTTGCCTGCCCTGGATTCTGTTTCTCTCTTTAAATAAGGAAATATCTCTGTAATTGTGACCTAATAGGGCACCAGCTGCTAGCAATTTATTGTTAGTACAAGATCTGACAACAAAAGGTATGTTTCTTCCTACAGAAAATGATATTCAATCAAAATGGATGAGGAGGAGTTAAACCATTTCCAAGTCCTATCAAGTAAGAAAATACCATGTTAGCCCAAATTTAAGTCAGATTGAAGGTAGTTCTAAGATGTTTTCTATATACAAACTGATAGAACTCAATCAAATTTCTTTGCAACAATGAAAAATTTGGATTTATCTAGGTTTGTATATGTGTGTTCTTAACATATTACTGTTAATAACAAATTAATTCTATTGTATTTAGTACATCTGACTTCTGAAATCATATGATCTGAAAGTTTCATTATTGCCTATTCTTCAAGTGTAATTTAAATAATAAAATAAGGATTTAAAATAACTTATTTACATGTTTAACTACACTGTGGTTAAATCAAGTAATATAAATCTTAAAGAATAATACAAGGTTGACAAATGTTAAACAGCATTTTTTTCAAAAATATCCAAATTTATTTTGTTTTATTGTTTCCTAGCTGTATAATTCTGATTTTTTTATATACCAATCAGACTGTAAAATTTAATTCTGTTTATATCAAGCACCCCACAAAGGAGGGAAAAAGCCCAGCTTGATTTTCCAAAAGCTTCTCTATTTTTCTACCAGGTTCTTAATACTGAAATCCTCACTTAATAGCTTTTTGATTAAATGAGTATGTTGCCATTATTGTTTTATAACCCCACTGACATTTTTAATTCTCTCTACCTTCAGCTCTGTTAGATGTTAACAGTCTCCTTAAATTAGAAGCCTGATCTTGTTTGATTTTATTTGAAAATAACTCTCTGAGTTCCAGGAGATTTACTTCTGTCTTTATGTGGATTGGATTACAGCCTTAGATTTTTTTTCCACAATGCTGCCATTTTAAAAATGTATTTTTCCCAGTGGCTTAAAAGAAATCTAGAAATAAACTGTGTCATCTTTCTGTTTTCAATTTGTATGGCTTTCAGAACAAAACTGGAATATGTCCAAAAGAAAGAGAGAGAGGGGATAAAAGCAAGCAAACGATGCTACACAATATGTTTGCAGTGCTCCAAAACCAAGACCACCATTGTTTTTACATTATATTGTATTGGGTAGCTAAGCTATTTATTTCCAGCTCAACTATAGTGTAATCCAAAGAGGCGGGGAAAGTATTTCCATTTTGCAATGATAAAACTCAAGGGAGTTTCAGGTCAGGTCATTTTCTCTTTGTAGAAAACTCCTTCATTTTCCACCTATTTATGGGCTTTAGCAGATGCAGCATTTTGTTCATAATTCCTTAAGGAGTATTGTGATTGCTTGGCAGTCCCTTTCATAGGAACCAGTCTCAGAATTAAAATATAATGAAATAATGTACAATACCCTAAAGAATTCATGTAAAAATTCAACAGGGATTAATCCGGCCTACTATGACTCTGTTTTTTACTGAGGCAAAGGGAGTTGAGGTGACATTGATAAGACTCATATAATTTTTTTTCTTCACTAGCAATATCATGTCAACAATCCATTTGCAAGATACCAGGTGCTGCTTTTAAACATGAAAAATGATTTCCAAATAGAGGTTTGGGGGGTATTTTCCTTTCACTTTTTTTCTTTTTGGATCTAGACTTTCTTCTTTACTCCAAGGCCATACCTTCCTGTATGCAATCTATAACATTATGTTCCTGATGCCTAACCACAGTCTGTATTAATAATGCACATTGTGTCTTTCCCATTCTAACCACCCTGTTCTACACCTGCATAGTTAACATAATTAGAAAATTGCAAAATTACAAATGTTCTACCTTTTTCTCTAGGAAATGGCTGAGCAATGTGTCATAGTGAATGAGCTTTAAAGCAGCTGCTCGGATTTGTTTTGTTTTGTTTTCTTCAGGTGATCAGATGAATATATATTGGAAATATTGATTGAAGGAATGCAAAAAAAAATTCTCTCCAGTACGTTATTGGGGGAAAACATTAAAGGGATTCTGTTGCTCTGGTTTTGGGGGTCAACCATGAAGAAATTACTTTTTTGCACTTTCCTATTGGTCGGTTGGAGACAGAAGATTGACTAGCTCCTTTTTTTCCACACCAAGACTCTGATTTCGTAGTCAGAAAAAGTGAGCCCAATTCAAATTAATTTCAATTTTCTTGCAAGGGAATAAGAATGGCATTATGTAAAAGTTCACTTCAAGGATAATTTTTATTAAAGAATATTAATTACCCTCCAACTAAATACAATAGAAATTACAATTCAAACTAAATTTAGAGAAAGAGAAGAGAAAAATATCAGTGTAAGAGGGAAAATGAAATAAAGAGGAAAAATTAAAGAGACAATATAATAAAGAAAAGAAATATATAAAGAAGTGACTTTCAACCTTCATCATAATCAGTATAACCACAACAGTTATAAACACTTTGCCCTCTATGAGGATAAATATATCATGAAATATATTTATTTCATATCCCATCCCTTATCTATAAGCAAACCATAAGACATCAATGTTTTCATACTGGGGTCAGCAAAAGATTCATAATAGTTGACAGAACTTTGAAAATAAATCTATTATTTTAACTTTCATCAAATAAACCAAATTTATATTCCTTCCTTTTAAAAATTCAAATTCAAATTTTATTGGTCACATGCAGTCATACATGGTACGATATGCAGTGAAATGCTTATGCAACCATTCATGACCACAGGTAAGTTAGGGCAGAATGGGAGGGTAGGAAATAGGTTGGGAATAAGTTGAAGAAAGGAGGTAGTTTGGAAGGTGGGTACTTCGTGTATATGTAAACAATCGTAGTTCCTGTTATAATCCTTAGTGTTCTTGTGGTGTCTGATTTAGTGTCTGTATTGCCTGTGGAAAGAAGCTTATCCTCATTCTTTCTGTGTTTGCCTTCAGACAGCTAAAATGTTTTCCCAACCTCATCATGGTAAACAGACTATTGTTGGGGTAGCTGGGGTCTTTAACTATCTTTATAGCTTTAGTCTGGCAACATTTGTTGTAGATGGAGTGTAGCTCGGGGAGTTTTATTTCTAACAATCAAATATTTATTCAAATATTGTTGAAGAATTTGATTTCTCTTCAATCCTTCTTTATTCCACTACATATACTTCTTTTGCATATTCAGTAAAGCAACCTTTTCTAAATCATTCTTCTGACCTGTCATTTGTAGTTCCACATTCTGCACTTTCTCTGTCTTATTAGATAATTTTTCCCCATATCTTAATTCCTTCACTAATTTCTTTTAGACAAAGATTATCCCTACCAATACACATAATTAATGATGGGGTAATAGTGTAGTTACTAACTTTGGCTACATTCTTCACAAATCTCTTTTAATATTTGTTTTTTTAACATTTATTATTATTATGTAAATGTTAGTATTAGATGACATCAGGCTTTTTTATTGTTTCTTTCCTCTAATGTCCAGTCTATAAAATCATCACATCTTTTGTTATAACTTGTAATTGCCAGAATAATCAAAATAAGTCTGAGAAGTTCTTTATTTTTTATAGCTGGTTCCAAAATCTTATTGTCAGCCTTGGCTCCGCAGCTCCGAGGCTGACCTTCAGGATGGGGGGGAGCCATCCATGGGTTGCTGCTCAGCCTGCTCGCCTCCTACGTACTCCAAAAACTAACTGATGAGGAAGAACATAATTGGTCTAGTTAACGTGGGGGCTGGGAAAGAAGCTGAGCCGATAGATGCTGCAAGGCATGAGGGTAGAGTAGCGTGGGGTGTGTGTGTGCACGGGCACTAGGAGCACATATATATGGTGGTGGGAACACTAGGTGGCAGCACTGACTAAATTTCATTTATGTGATTCAGTTTATACTGATCATGCAGAAAAGAAGTAAAGAACACCATGATTTGTTTGATACTGTGTCTGGCTTTTCCTTCTACTGACATTTGGAACCCTGACACTTATAAGAAAAACTGAATATTCCAAAGCTAAATATTTTTTAAAAAGCTCAAAGATTTGGATACACGACAGACATTTTCAAATATCTGAAGGACCACAGAAGACAGTGAATTCTGCTTCGCTACAAATTTTAGATAGATATTAGTGTCCACTTACAGGTGAAACTGGGAAAATTAGAATATCGTGCAAAAGTTCATTTATTTCAGTAAATGTAACTTAAAAGGTAAAACTAATATATGAGATAGACTCATTACATGCAAAACAAGATAGTTCAAGCTGTGATGTCATAATTGAGATGATTATGGTGTACAGCTCATGGAAACCCCAAATCCACCATCTCAGAAAATTAGAATATTGTGAAAAGGTTCAATATGCTAGGCTCAAAGTATCAGCTAATTAAGCCATAATACCTTCAAAGGGTTCCTGAGCCTTTAAATGGTCTCTCAGTCTGGTTCAGTAGGAAGCACAATCATGGGGAAAACTGCTGACCTGACAGTTGTGCAAAAAACCATTGTTGACATCCTCCATAAGGAGGGAAAGCCTCAAAAGGTAATTGCAAAAGAAGTTGGATGCTCTCAAAGTGCTGTATGAAAGCACATTAATAGAAAGTTATGTGGAAGGGAAAAGTATGGAAGAAAAAGGTGCACAAGCAACAGGGATGACCACAGGATGGAGAGGATTGTCAGGAAAAGGCCATTCAAAAGTGTTGGGGACTTTCATAAGGAGTGGACTGAGGCTGGAGGCAGTGCATCAAGAATCACCACACACAGATGGATCCTGGACATGGGCTTCAAATGTTTGTCTTGTCAAGCCGCTCCTAAACAACAAACAACGTCAGAAGCGTCTGTTGCTCAGTGGTCCAAAGTCCTCTTTTCTGATGAGAGCAACTTTTGCATCTCATTTGGAAACCAAGGACCCAGTCTGGAGGAAGAATGGAGAAGCACACACTGCAAGATGCTTGAAGTCCAATGTGAAGTTCAAATTCAAATTCAAATTTATTGGTCACATACACAGTCATACATGGTACGATATGCAGTGAAATGCTTATGCGACTGCCCGCGACCACGAGTAAGTTAGAGCAAAATGGGAGGGTAGGGTAGGAAATATGGTAGGGATAGTTTCCACAGTCTGTGTTGATTTGGGGAGCCATGTCATCTGCTGGTGTTGGTCCATTGTGCTTCATTAAGTCCAGGGTCAACACAGCCATCTACAAGGAGATTTTGGAGCACTTCATGCTTCCTTCTGCAGATGAGCTTTATGGGGATGCTGACTTCATTTTCCAGCAGGACCTGGCATCTGCCCACATTGCCAAAAGCACCAAAAAATTGATACAATGACTGTGGGATTACTGTGCCTGATTGGCCAGCAAACTCGCCTGACCTGGACCCCATAGAGAATCTATGGGGCATTGCCAAGAGAAAGATGAGAGACATGAGACCGAACAATGTAGAAGAGTTGAAGGCCACTATTGAAGCATCCTGGTCTTCCATAACACCTCAGCAGTGCCACAGGGTGATAGCTTCCATGCCACGTCGCATTGAGGCAGTAATTGCTGCAAAAGGGGCCCAGACCAAGTACTGCATACTTATACTTTTCAGAGATCCGATATTGTTCTCTGTATAATCCTTGTTTTATTGATTGCGTATAATATTCTAATTTTCTGAGATGGTAGATTTCATGAGCTGTACGCCATAATCATCTCAGTTATGACAAATCACGGCTTGTAATGAGTATCTTATATATTAATTTCACCTTTTAAGTTGCATTTACTGAAATAAATGAACTTTTGCATGATATTCTAATTTTCCGAGTTT
>JAEANM010016225.1:0-13343 GCA_017656035.1 Myanophis thanlyinensis
ATTTATACCGCCTCTCTCTTGAGAAGGGACTCGGGGTGGTGTACAACCATCTAAAAAGAAACAATGAATAAATAACAATTAAAAAGTTATATAAGTCTAAGTGCTATTCCTGGGGAAACATTGTTTCATTTCAATGTGTACTGCACTGTATATTGTAGAAATGACAATAAAACCTACTTGACTTGACTTGACTATATCTCCTGCTGAAGACATAAATGTAATATTTGTTTGCAACAATTATGAAAATGGCTTGCTATTGCTATCTTCTGGGATGCTTTTCCCAATTTAATCTATATCCCTAGTATTTCCAGTTATGTATAAATGTATATGCATAACTGGCAGCCACAGGAATGAGGATCTAGATTCATTCTTCAGAATACCTGAGGACAAAGATTAGCTACCAAGTCCCTTACACTCTCTGATGCCCTCTTTCCAGTTTCTCATCATCCCTTTTGTATTGTGGCAACCAGAATTGGACATAATATTCCAGCTGTGGTCTGAGCCACGTAGCATAATGCAATACTATCACTTCCGGTAATCTTGCACCAAATCTCTGTTGATACAGCCCAAAACTACAACAGCTTGTTGGCAGTTGTGGCACATTGCTGGCTCATATTTAACCTCTGATCTACTGAGACTCCCAGATACTTTTTACAAGTACAGGTAGTCCTCGACTTGCAACAGTTCATTTAGTGACCTTGTGAATTTAAAGGAGTGACTTATGACCATTTTTTCACAGTTGCAACCTTTCAAGCATTCCCATAATCATCATGTGGTCAGAATTCAGATGCTGGGCAGCTGGTTCAGCTTTATGACTGTTGCAGTGTCCTGGGTTCCTGTGATCATCTTTTGCAACATTCTGACAAGTAAAGTAAGTAGGGAAACCATATTCATTTAACAACCAGGTTAGTAACTTAATAACTGCAGTGATTCACTTTAACGAATGTGGCATGAAAAACCGTAATATGGGGCAAAACTGACTTAACAAATTTCCCAGGTAGCAACATAAATCCTGGGCTTTGAGCGTGGTTATAAGTTGAGGACTACCTGTATTACTACTATCCCAAGGTACCACCTAGCTTGAATCTTTGCATCTGGTTTTCCTGCACCAGTGTAGAACTTGCACTTCTCACCACTGTAAACGCTTACAAGGTTCTTTTTGAAAAAGTTCTTCTTGAACCTTGAGACTGTCTTCTGGCATGTTAGCAATCCTCCCTTTACTCTAGCTTTGTGTTATCCCCAATGAACATCCCTTCCAACTTCTCCCTCATCAAAGTTATTAATCCATCTAAGGATATTTCAGATAGTGGAATTCCCCCAACCATGTTAAGAATTTCTAGGTGAAAGGTGTTTTATATCATGCTTTGCCATATGGATTATTCCAACAACAGTTGATGGGTTAGTGGAGCAGAAGACAAAATGATAGTGCATACTCAAGTAGCTATAGTAACTAAACCATTTTAGGATTATTATTTTTTTTACATTTTCCTAATGGTGCTTCAGAAAGGGTAAGTATTATTTCTCTGGTTCAATGCTGTGAAAGGAAATATATGACCTCTACTTTTCTTTAAACTAGCCACCTGGAGATCCTAGTTAGCCATCATTCTGCTTGAAAAAGAAGTGAACCCCTTTAGTGCTTTCAGAAGTGTTAACATTTTATAGTGGAGATAAATAAAACTTTTAATCTCATTTGTAGGATAGAGATTGAGATTGCCGGGGAGGAGAATGGATATATAAGGCAGTCTTTGAATCAATGGGAGCTATTCATTTCACATAAAAGAGAGACTGGTGGGCAAGATGAGCTATATATTGAAGTAAATACTTTGGTCCCAAATCTTTCATATCTAACAATTAAACAAGGCAAAAGTAATGCCTGCTAATACAATCATACTTATCTCCCTTTCCTCTGCCTTCTTTCTTACTTTCTTGCCACATGTTTTATAATTCTGTAACAAGCCCTTCTGGCCCATTCTGCTGGAAATCTGGAATGCTTGATGCAAACATCATGTTTTATGGTATCCCTTCATTCCCCCTGTGTCCAGAAATCATTCTGCCCCATCAGAAATTATTGTTATTCCAACCCGGTCTGAAAATTAATTTCCGTACACAGTGAGAGAGAAGTTAGTATCACAGTGTTACCTTACTCTTTTCAGGATGTGATGAGCAGTAGTGGACAGTTCTGCCTCTTCTTCTTTAAAGAGCATGTGATGAAATGTACACCTAGAGAAGGAGTGTGTGTGGAGATTCAACAAGACCACCGCTGTTTCCAGTGGAGGAGGCAACACATTTCAGATAGGGACCCAAGGTAATAGAGCGCATAGTCTTGAACAGGGTTGGAGAGGAAAATCCAGAATAGCCACACTTTAGAATTTTTCAGGGTATAATATATGAAGTTAAAAATTTAAAGCTTTAGTCTGGCAAGATCCTGTCTATTAGATGTAAGCAAATAAAGATTTGGACTCAATTGGATTTCCCTGTCTGTTCTTTGGGCTTGACAGAATTGCACCAAGTAAGCCTAGTTTTATGGTTCCTTCCAACCAATCAACAACCAAAATCTTCAGGCTTGTTCAAGTTTAAGTTTTATTTGTCACATACATGACATATACTGTATATGACATGCAGTGAAATGCTTATGCGACTGCAAAATTAAAGAAAGCAAGGGGAATAGTCTGTAGGAAGGATAGGGATAAGGATAGGGATAGAGAGCAATTAGAGGAAAGTGAACACAAGTAGAGAGAGAAGGAGAAGGAACAGAGACGAAACACAATGTCTGCTGTTATGACCAGTGTCTATCCGGCACCGCCGTCCCAGTTCTCCATGTCAGGTCTCGTCCCTCTTAGTCCTTGGCTGTTTTCGAGGCTACTGCCTTCGCCTCAGCAGGTCTCGGCCCTCTCAGTTCTCAGCTGTTTTCAAGGCTACTGCCTTTGCCTCAGCATCTCTCACAGCCTCCACCTCAGTGATCCCTCGGGCCGTCTGCCTCAGTGTCTCAGTGGCTTCTCAAGGCCTCCTCCCCCTCCTCTTTGTGCATGCTAACAATGAATCTTTTGATCAAACATTATCACCATAACTAGTTACATTTCAGGATTTGCTGTATGTTCTCAGAAGCCACATTTCAGAAAGGATGGGTATTTTTGTCAAACTTTATCTTATTTCCAAGATGGCTAGTAGCACCTGATTATCCCAGGAAATATGAATGTAAGTGTATTTGGATAAGAAATTAGAAAAATAAGGTAAGGGTTAAAAATAAAACAAAAGACCTAACAATAGTTGAATCATTGCTATTTAGGACTTTGAGGTGTTATTTTTTTGTTTTAACCTTACCTTATTTTTACACATACACACACACACACAAAATATTAATACGCCAACTCAAATTACATTTAATTCATTCAAAAAAATTAAATTTCAAGGTAAACTCTCCCAAGGTAATATACAACAAAATTATAGTCATAAAACACAGTAAATCAATTACTTCACAGTTGCTTGCCTTTAACAATAGAAATTATGTGCATTATATATAGATGAAGCAGGTTTTTTCCCCTCATTTTAAATGGTAAGTGACATTGCAATATTATTTCCAAAGAGACCACAAATGTTCAAAGCCCTATGGCACTGAAGGATTGGGAAAAGAAAATAGTTAGGTCTCTTGTTTCAAATTGCTCAGAAAGTATGATGTTCCAGCAGGTACATGTTGCAGCAGAAAAGGCACACTTCCTGGGCCTGTTTTATAGACAGAACCAGAAGCATACGTGGAGCATTAGTATAACATGAGATGTGGTCATAAGTGCCTGTGCCACTGCATTCTAAACTAGATGCAGTTTATGAGTGGTTCAGTAACCCCCCTTGGTGACCATAGCATGAATTTGAACAGGACCTCCTGACCCAGGACAGGGTGTGATTTGTGCTCAAAATGGATTTGAGGAAAAGCCCTCCTAGTCACATTTGTCACAACTGTTGTTTCATTTGCATCAGCATATTTTTTTTAAAAGTATAATATTTTCCCCTTTCCAATAGATGGATTAGAGTTGTGCATAGGTTAGGGTTGTATTAAGGTACAGGCTCTTGTGACAAGGACAGATTCACTTCTAGAAAGAATGAAACAGTGGGATTTTAAGACTAAATAAATAAGCAAATGAATGAATTGTTGGATCGATAGATGGGTGGATTGCCTTGAAAAGCAAATGGAAATTATCTTTTTGAAAACAATTATTTTGAAGAATTTTAGTAATCAATTTTAATGAACTGCTTAAGCAAAAATAGGCAAACATATACTATTAGTTAAGAGAGGGCAGCAAATTGCAAACACGAATTGAACAATTCATATCATAACCTTAAAGATGTGTGATAATGCTTTATATATTAATTATAATTGCCAGAATCAGTGGCACAGTTTACAGCCCATTGAAATGGGATTTGTGTGAGAGGTGCTACAAGAATAGGTTCCTAGAATAGAATAGATCCTAGAATAGACTTAGACCACTGTGGAAAAATATCCTCATACTGTAATAGATGCAACATAGATCAGCCTTACCTCTTGCTGCCCTTCTTAATCTGTTCCTTTGTCTTCCCGAGAAGTTATTTATCTTTATTTTAGATTGCTTGGAATTAGGTAGCCTTGTGATATCTTTAATCTTAAATACTATCAAACGTATATAAATGTTTTATTTATATTAAATGCCATGTAAATGTTTTTAAATAAATAAGTACAACTCAAAATGTACTTGCTTTAAATTCAATGTGTTATCCCAATTTAATCCCTTTTCACAATTGACAGCAGAAATTGAACTGGCTGGCCCTTTCAGACATGAAGACAATGATCCATGAAGGCAGAACTGTTTTCTTAAACATTGTGTTTTACTGGATCCCAAACCAGGACATCAGAAATAAAGGTTATGTTATAATTGGTCCAGACAACTTTCTGGCTCAGAAAGGAAGCTAATTTCCACCAACTTCAAGTTTTATTTAACACCTGCAATAAAATGCCAATGCTTGGCTTCCTTTGGGAAGTACACAACATGCTGTGAAAGGTTCACTTTTACCCAGCACTGTGGATTGGTGAAGGTAATGTCAAGTCACAGTCTAACTTCTTTCCTCCAAGGGAATAGATAGCTCATCAGATGCAAATCAAATGTGGAGGTGCCTGTCAAGAAAATTTAGAAATCCGCAATAACTATAAATGCAAAGCAAATTGTATCCAATTATGCTCAATAAAGTACTATCCAGAACATCTAAAGTATCACCAGCTGGAAAAGATCCAAGTCTTTGTAGCTAGATGAGACAGTGGCATTTCAATAAACTGAAATAAAACCAGACATCATTTCATACCACTAACTATGTCTACTACTTTTTTCTGTTTTACATAACACCGAAGCATTAGGCCTTACCGATGCCAGTTTTAGAAGTCTATAAAACCTTGAAAGCTTGTTAAAATTCTTCTCAAAAATATCTTGTCATGAAAAATCATCCTTAATGCAGAAACCATTCTGCAATAAAGGTCTTCCATCATCAAAGATAGACTGAAGGGACAGAATCAACTTTTTATACCATATCGCCGATAAAATATTTCCAATTTTGAATAAATTGCTCCAAGGAGCACAATAACCTGACATTGCTCTAAAAAATGCTGACCTATTTAATCCGACCCTATTGGCCAAGAGTTGACAACTGTCCAAGTTAAAATGAACTAAACTCTGCTTTCAGTGCTTCTCTGTGCAAATTTAAGTTTTTATGCTTCTGTCTACAAACCCCAGCAAGCCTCAGCTCCTTATCTAATGTCCAGAAGGACTACCCATAACTATGAGTGCAGAAACAGACCTTATACTTACAAGTGTAGGTGCTGGAGGTCAAAAAGATCTGAATAACTCATTCATTGGCAACAAAGAATACCGAAAGCTGTGAAGTTCTCCTGTAATCCAGTGGGCATCCAGATTTTTGCAGCCATATATGGTACCTTCTTCAAGTGCACAGTTCCTGTGGCTTCAGGAAGATTTTTTTTCCCTGTAAGCCAGGGTTAGACTAGCTTTGATGACATGCAGATTTTTAAAATGCCCCCGCTGGGAGCATGGAGTGGATATGCAACAATCCCTTCCTCCAGTCTATGTGGGGGTTCCATTTCTGTAGCAGGGTAATCCAAGTAGGTAATCCAAGTGGTCAATCCCTGGGACCACAATGAAGCTCAATGTTTTGTAGTGATCCCCCATCCACATCTCAAATGGCTCACTTACAAAATGAGCTGATTCCCCCCTCTGGCCACTGACCTGTCTAACTGGCAGAATGCAATGGGGGTCTTCAGGGTTTGCAGACTCAGCCCTAATTTCTCTACCACCTTGGGGCTAATTATGCATCAAGTACACCCAGAGTCCAAAAGGGCTAGCATTTTTCCCGGGAGGTAGAAGAAGGCACCTGCAGCTCTACTGGTGAGGGGTCCCACATGCTGACTTACCATGGGGTCATCGTCAGAGTCCGTTTCGCTCTCTCCCATGATGGTCGGAGTTCCCAGTTCCTCTTGGCTGGGAGGGGCGAACTCCATGACTTCCACTCCTTTAAGCACTGTTTCGCAAGGCTTGGCTGACTATCTCTTGACTCTTCTGGGTCCTGTAGCAGTTGGCTTGGAGATGGTCTTGCTGAAGCCCAATGCCCCTCCTTCCTGCACTTGAAGCAAGCTGTGGTCTTTGGTCTGGCTGCCGGAGCATGCTTTGGAACTCTTGCAGCTTCTCTTGGAGCAGAGGAGGAGGGTTGGTTCCAAACATGCCCCCCACAGTCACGATCCCTGGTCTGGTCTAGTTCTACTTCACCTGCTAGGCCATACCAGTGTTGGAAGCCTTGCCCCCCCCCCAGCCTACACAGCCATTATAGACATCATCATTCAGCCATCCTTATAGCATTCCATTAGAGTTACTTGGGATCAGCCATGCATATGACAAACTAGGCTCCAAAACTCCTGAGTATATTCAGCCACTGACCTATGCCCTTGGGTTATGGTTTTCATCCTGGCCCTGGCCCTATGCTCCTCTAGGGGGTCTTCAAAGTGACTGCGAAAGGCTGTCATAAATTGGTCATAATTTCTCAGTTGGGGAGCATTGTCATTGTGGAGGGAGGTCATCCACTCTGCTGCCTCCCCTTCCAGGGCCATGATAATGTATCTCATTTTGGCAGCTTTGCGGGTAAAATCTTCATCATATTCTTGCATATGCTTGCAAACCTGGGCCAGGAAAAACCCCAGAGTTTTGGGACCCCTTCCATATTTAACTGCTAGCAGAGGAATCTTTGGAATTTGGTGCCTTCGGGGGATCCTTCCCCCCACTGGGGCTGCTTGAACTGCAGCTGCTGCTGGTGGGATAGCCCTTGCTGCCGGCCCTTGCTATGCTGGGATCTCTGCTGGGATTTCAGCAGCTCCGGCCCCCTCTGCAGCCTGTTCAAATTCCTCAACTGCTGGTTGGAAGCCCCTTTCTGCAGATGCTTCTCCAGCTTTACGGCTTTCTCCCTGCCTCTTGCAGGAGTTGCAGGACATGGGTCAGCAGGAGATCTTCTCTGTCAGCCTCTAGTCCAGGGCCCCCTCCACGCCAGTGTCTGCTTACTGTCACTCCCAGGTGAGGTTCGTAGGGCTCCTCGAGGCATCCTACTCCCAAAGACCATCTCAGTCATACTGCACTCTCTTCCAGACACAGTTCTCCTAGGCTTTCAATCTCCTCTCCGTACAGGCACGGAGTGGGAGAAATTGACCCCTGAGCTCCCATGTCTTCTTGGTCACTCCCTGGGTTCAACATTTTGTGCACATCCCCCATGGTAGGTTTTATCTCTGGGTTGGCTGGTAATGCAGACCTTGCTTAATGTCAGGTCTACCTCGTTTAAATCCCAAGAAAGAAAAAACCTGAATTCATTGTGGTTGAAAACAGGGAACTTTTACTGGGAAAGAAACGAATGCAGAGAAAGTGAAAGCAAGGTCTGAGTAAAAATTGCGGGAAACTTACATATCAAAAGAATCCCCAAAACCCTCCCCTGAGGGTCTGAAGAAGACTGTCCAATCCTTAGTTGTCATTGGGTTATGAGGCAGGCATCTGCAGGTGTTAGTGACCATTACTTCTCCGGAATGGTTGGCCTTGACCAGGGATAAACATCGTGGCTGAGGAATGTATAATTCATTGCTCATATACAGGGACCTCCAGACATCAGCACTCTTCCCCCCCGTATCACCAAGCTCCCCCTCCCCCCATTTCTATGGCAGCCTACAAGAATAAAGCTTCAGCAGAAAGTTGGAGGTTGACAGAGCCCTTATTAATAAGTTACTGAAACTAATTTGGGCTTACTACATAGCACTTTTAAAAAGGCTCAAAATAATTATAACTAAGAATGGTAGAAGACAATCATATAGGTGTATTTTAAGTCCCAAAACCAGGTTGAATCCTTAAAACACTTAAAACACCACCAAATAAAACCAATGGGAGAATGAGCTTGGGAACCTCCTGGACAAAATCTAAGTGTTCGTTAAGAATTGACATTGACTTGATGGCACATATTCCTCAAACATCATCAATGACAATAGAATGATAGCAGCTTCTCTGATACAAAATACCGATTTTATATTGCTGGAGATATTTTGCTTTTTTATGACAATTAATCAATCCACCATATCTCAGCTGTAAAATTCCAGATTCGTGAAAATGAAAGGCTGCCAAGAATTAGAGTTTTCAGTTTGAAATCTTTGCAGCTCAAATATGGTACATTACACACTCGTGAACTGTAGAAAAACACATCAGAGGACCTCATGTAAAGCAATGTCAATGCTCCTCAGTGACAGCTATTTATAAAGGAGAGCAGTGTATCAAAAGCAGTAACAGAAGGCGAATGGAGGAATGGGGACTGCCCCAAATTGCCTTGCCCTGAGGATTTTTTTTTTTTTTTTGGTAACTAGAGGAATAGATGAGAGGAGAATTTCATTTGCTTTCTCTATTTTTGATTTTTTTTAACCAACATTCTTAATGTTTGTTTATTTATTTACAGTGCTTAAAGCCTGTTCTAATCAGCAGCATTTTTAATAAAAAGGGCTGAAACAAATATTGAAATGTGGAGAAAAATAAAGCTGACAGATTCATCCATGCAAGCAAATGGCTTAGAATGTTTAAAGGATTGGGTTAGAATTCTTATGTATTCCACCACATTTGTGGCAATGAATCACAGCTGCCACTTCTCATATTTATGTTACATGGAAAGTGTGTTCAGTGTGATGCTGGAACAGATTGATGTATTGATTTTGGCCTATGGAGAAGGGCATGGATTTTGTGCATGCTATTTTCACCCAAATTCACAGATTTGTTTTATATAAGATAGAATAATGAATAAAACTGGAAATAAGAGAAAGTTGAAAAGGCACATCCTTCCATGTTAAAAAAAAATCTGTTTGGTAAGAACATGTACCAAACCCTAAAATGTAACTGTTCATGCTTCTTAGTTATTTTCATAAAGGATTACCAGTTATTATTAATCAACATTCTTCACAATACTGTGGACTGTTCAAAGTAAAAGGAATCAATCCCATGTTGTCCTAAAGAGCATTAGAACTAATGTGCAAGGCATACAAACTCCCAATCTCTCCCAACACCTATAATTAAAAAAATAATAATTCTGGGACACACACAATTAAAACCATGCCTCAACAGTTTGGATTAAACATTTCAGTGGGAGAGAATCAGTGGGGGGATTCAAATAATTTAACAACTTGTTCTCTGCCCTAATGACCAGCTGAACCAGCAGTTCTCCAAACTGCTTAGAAAGTTAAGAACCGGTTCTAGTGAATAGGTGTGAACTGGTTGAATCCCATCTCTGGAGAGAATTGCATGTATTCCAGCAAGATGCAAAGACTCATTAAATGCAGCCATTGCTTTTGCCTCATGAAGAAAATTCCAGGGGTGATTTAGACATGACCTGATCATCTTTATTGGTTCTTCTTTGCATCATCATTTCAAGTATCTGTTGAAGTCCCTGCCCTCAATATCAATATTTGAAATACTATGAAATAAACAAACTAAGAGAAGATGATGGGGACACTATGAAGACAAAAAAAAAATTTTTTTTCAGTACTATGAATGAATTATAGCCTAGGGCAGGAACAGTATCTTTAACATCTTGCACACCTGGCTTTTCTTCCTATGGCAAAGAAGAGATGAGAAGATGCTGAATTCATTTCCTTCCAGCTCTGCATTCCTCCAGTCCTTGAGTTGGCAGAAAAGAATACTATTACAAATTGTGCTCCTTGCTTAGCAAACTCTTTCAGTAGTACTTAGCCTTACAGATTTAATGCGGGACAAATTAAGGAAAACAATGAGTGGATTCCCCAACATCAACCTCCCTTTGCTAAGCATCATGTGCTGCCAAGAACCAATCAGTTTCTTTCATGGATGCAGAGGTGGAGTGGGGCAAGTGTAAGTGAGTGCCTGGGACAAAGGGCTTGGCCAACTTTCAAGTTGCCTGCATGATAGGTTGGAAGTATACTTGCTGCTCTATACCTGTGGCATCACCTGAACTTTAATTCTCAATATATAAAGTAATGATACCTTACTATGAAGTCATGAAAACAGGAAATAGTAGGGCCAGATGGAACCTGGTGTTCAGTGGAACAAGCAGAACTGGCTACATTTATTTGTGACAGAAACTGATACATACAGCTGGCAAAATCTGGATGACTTTTCTAGACTTTCAATGCAATACACAAGTTTAGTATACTTTCAAAAGTGGAGCAAAAATGTGTTTACAAACCAGAAATTCCCCAAATGAAACCATAATTAATAACCAATCAATATAATGTATTAAATACTAATTGAAAAAGAGGCAGTTAGAGGCAGTCAATAACCTACGGCAAAATTAATATTTCAAGACAGTGAAAATTGATGATAGCAATAGCACTTAGCAATTCTATACCGCTTTACAGTGCTTTACAATCCTTAAGTGGTTTACAGAGTCAGAATATTGCCCCTAACAGTTTGGGGTCCTCATTTTATCCACCACGGAAGGATGGAAGGCTGAGTCAACATTGAGTCTGGTGGGATTTGAACTGCCAAACTCTGAGCAGCTGACAGTCTGCAGAAGTAGCCTGCAGTACTGCACTCTAACCACTGCACCACCAAGGTTGATGCAGGATATTTAAAAGAATGGAGTAATTCACTCTAATGAAGATCTTTATTATAGAAGATTTAGGGAAATACATAATATTGTTCTGTGTTTGGTTTGGTTAATGGCTTTTCTTCCTAGTTTGATCAAAGGATATCAGAGAATGTGGACATTTCTTTATTACCAACCTGTCAAAAAGTCATGATCAGATATGCTTGATCATTTTTTTTCTCCGTAAAATCAGCCACTCTCTTGTTAAAAATTCCACAATCAGCCATACAAATGGGGAGATTGTGAGGATGTTTGACCAACCTTAGATCAATCTCAGATCCTTTTGAATATAATTTAAATTATGGCTTAGAGTTAAACAATTAACCAAATTTGGGATGCCATCTGGAGAGAAAGGAAATCAATGCAACAGTCAAAGTCAGCTATTCAAGCTATGAACTGAGTTGCATCTTAGCCATTTCCTAAAATCTAGAAAAAGTCATTGGTTCATGGTTTGACTAAAGAAAAGCATTAAACCAAACTGGCAGTGTTTTGTAGAGAGGGTAGAGTATATAAGGCAACCCAGTTCTAACATTTTTAAAAAGAGCATTAAACCTGTGTATATAAGGAGAACATGTAACATCTGACCTGTGAATGGTTTTGTGGCGGTTTCTCTTGTACTCAAAGCCAAAATGGCAATGCAACTTACTACCTAGAAACTGGAGGAAAGGAGTTGCTTGCAAAGTAGCCAATAGGAACTGGGCAGGTCCAACTTGTAAATTGCACCATCAACCATATTATCTTAAATAGTGGCCCTGACAAAAACTGTTTTTCAGAAGAGGAAAAACATCATTTTAAAATTAGAATGCGTAAACATGGTTTCCAAAGTTAATTAGGGTATGAAATAAAATCATCATTGTAAAGACAAGATAGCATGAAAAGTTCATGCCACGATTAGTAAGGCACGAAGATGAACTGTGAGAGATTTCTTAACTTATATACAATTTAAAGCTAAATTATTTTCCTCCAGTTTGGTGCCCTTTAGGTGTAGTGAGCTGTAACTCCTGCAGTTCCAATCCATCATTCCCCAATTACAACAGCTGAAGTCCAAACATCTGGAACGCCACAGATTACACAGGTTAAATTATACATCAATTATTGGGGGGAATAGGTAGGATCAAACTCCATCATTCCATTCTCTTTTAATTTTATGCCAAAATGCAAAATAAATGTGGAGCTGAAAGCTGTGGTTTAATTAATGCATCTCATTTCATAAATCCAGACAAATGCTTGTGCCAAGGTTCACACAGAGGCCTACCTAAAGAGGAAATCTCTCAGCTGGAAGAGAAATGCAAGTGGGGTTAAATATAAGACAAATAAGAAGCACAGCAAGCAACCAAATGGATGAGGAAATCTTAATATTTTTGATTCTGAGATGATAAACATAATTTGGAAGGAACAAAGTTTACTATGGAAAGAAGGAATGAGAGCACCTAAGAAAACATCTGAGACAAGGTTCCACTGTTGGAGTCAAGACTTGAAATGTACCGATTTGCATCAGATAAATTGTATAATACTCCTCTTTCATACAGGAATTGTATGAATGATTAATCATATTTCTACATGAGCAAAGTTGTAGGAAAATAGGACCAGTAACAACTCCATAATGGTTGCAATGTGCTATTGCCAACAAAGAAGAAATGTATCACTAAAAGGGAAAATGGAGTTTTGCATAAATTTGCATGTTATTGTTTACCTTTAAAAAGACAAATTTGGCTTCTTCTCCTGCCCTGTATGTGTGCTATGAAATGCCCATGTCTGCTATACACAATTGTTTCTTGTGTATAGAAAACTATGAGTGTATGTTGATTTAAACTTTGGTAAAGAACAAAACAGAAAGGAGTTTGCCAAAATCTCCATGGTTCAGCAGTTAACTGTTAGTGAAGAGATGAAGCAATTACCTTAATTTGGGAGATGGTAGAAAGAGTTTGAATGACTATCTTGAAGTCACACAAAGAGGTCAAAGGTGCCTTATTACTCATAACTCCGTGGCTCTTTTTTCCATGACTAATTTGCAGCATTACTTTACAAAATTGGAATTATATTGGTTTGGCTACTTGCCAGTTCTTAATTACTGGAAACAAAAACTCTAGGCCAGGGGTGGGCAATTACTGTTCCTTCATGACTCGTGGACGTCAACTCCCAGAATTCCTGAGCCAGCCATGCTGGCTCAGGAATTCTGGGAGTTGACA
>JAEANM010016226.1:0-13343 GCA_017656035.1 Myanophis thanlyinensis
AGCAGGGGTGGGCAATTATGGCTCCTTCATGACTCGTGGACTTCAACTCCCAGAATTCCTGAGCCAGCCATGCTGGGGGGTCCATGCTGGCTCAGGAATTCTGGCAGTTGAAGTCCACGAGTCATGAAGGAGCCATAATTGCCCACCCCTGTTATAAAGGCAAGAAATGAATTTAAAAAGTCATACATCTGATGATCACGTTATTCCTACAGGAAATATATATGAAGAGTCAGTTTGAAATATTGGAGTGATATTGGCTCATAATGTATTTTCTCACTATTCAAAAGCCTTAGCAGACTGTAGGTCTTTTATGTCATGTTTCTGCTCTAAAATGATTTTCCTCTTAGACAGAAAATAATGTATATACATTTGATTCTTACTTCTTATTTTGGGTGAGTTAAACTAAAACATATGTTTCAGCTAGGACAGTGGTTCTCAACCTGTGGTCCATGGACCGCTGAGGGGGAGAGGTCTGTGATGTCATCACAGGGGGTCCACGAAGGCTTGAAGAAATGTTATGGTTTAAATCTTGAGTTAAGTCTTGATGGTCTGTGACATGGTCCCTGGCCACAAAAGATATTTTAAGGGGGTCCATGGTGAAGAAAAGATTAAGAACCATTGAACTAGGATATTACTGGAATCCATTCAATCTGAAGCAGAACAAATGGTGAAAGAGAATTAATTCTGAAGCCTAAATTAAAAAAAAAAACTTGTGCAACCTACTTTTTTAAAAAATAAAATCCAGAAATACCAGAAACACAGCTTTTATAGGTGTCTTGGAATTTTAGTGTGGGTAGCTTTTTTAACCAGAGTGAATAATACTATCTCACTGGAGTTCTGTTGTCAAAAGGACAAGGTGATGTATACTATAGATATTTTATTACTGTGTTTTCTTACAGGTAGGTTGTACAATTGTACAATTTCAGTTTTATAGCATATATCTTAGACCTCTGCTACTTCTGGCAAGAGCCCTATTTAAATCAAAGCAGCTAATTCTTCCAGGGGCAACATGGCCTGTGACCAGCATAGCTAATGCCATTACTTTAGGACAGACCTGTCCAACTTTTGACCCACAAAGATGAGGTCATTCCCCCGCTGAATATTTTTATCTTTGTAGCTCCAAGCTAGCATCAGAAACAATTTTCTTGAGCCTCTGGAAGCCTGCCAGCCATAAAGGCATTTATTATTTAGTGCTTAGACTTATCATTTTATTTTATATAATTATCCGATCTTTCCAGTAAAAATAGTGCCCCCAAATAAAAATACCTGGAAATATGAGTAAGAATATCTGTTTTAAAGAAAGAAAAAGCAGCTTCAGTTAAAATCTTCTTTGGTTTTAAAATTAAAACCCTTTGATAAAGGAAAACGTTACCTTATTGGAAATAAAAGTATAGAACTATCTGCCCCCAACAATCAACTATTTTTAAGCTGATTTTTGTCTTCCTGTGTGTGCCATACACATATACATGTACACATCAAAGTAAATTTGGCAAAGCATAAGTAGGTAGATGAAAAAGTGGGGAAAGTATTGGCATGTTCTGTTCTATTCAGCACATTTTCAATTGTACAAGAATTAGATGCTGCAATCAGAACATATGATGTCATGTCAATAAATTTTGTCCTTTCTTTATGTATAGTTTCTTTTTGAGAAATCTCATTATTTTTATCTCCACTTTTCATTTCCAGTCAACTGCAATAGCAGCACAAATTGAAGCTAACCACTCCAGAAGAATGTGGAGAGGAAGAAATTTATAGATATTTTTCATCTATAAAACCAAAGTACCATCTCAACCATCAGAGAGTTATGAGTGGAAATTGAGTTCTTGAAGAATATGGAAATTAGCTCAAACTAAAGCACAAGTTATGGAGAAAAGTCTTAATATATCTTGTCTATTTGCTGATGCTTCCTCTGTTCTTTATTGATCCTGCGTTGTTTTATACCAATTAGCTTATTGATTTTTTCTTAATTCGGATATTCTTGGATGCTTCACCTTCAAAAGGTTGATTTGATTTGGTTTTATATGGGACCCCAGAGATGGGTTCCAAAGGATACTCTGGATCTACTTTGCCAAATAGTAGACTACAACTCAGGTGTCAGTCATCTCTTATTCTATAGTTAGGGAACTTTTCAATAAATGCACTCATATAAGCTACGGAAAAAGAAAAGGGCCTTTTCTGATTATCTCAAAACGTGAACATGTTTCTTCTGATATTTGTGGGTGCTCCTTGGTGATATTTGTGAGAGGTCCCCTCATTTCAATCCTGAGGTACAAATATTCTCCTTTATCAGATAATTGTGCACAGCCTTTTGCTTAGAATAGATGTTTTCCAGAGAAATAACAAGCCAGATCTTAGTTGTAGTATCTTAATTTAAATTATAGCAATTATTTCCACATTTGCAACTGAATATATATACTATTGAATGCCAGTTTGTTCATTTCTGGTTTCTTTTTCGCATTTCTTTTTTTTGCTGATGAATCAACCAACTAATACTATATACTTTGCCCAGGGTGCTTTAAAGCTGGATAGACACTCAATTTAAGATTTATGTTTATATTGTGAATCATTCCATCACATAAAACTGAATCTAATACTAGCACCCTGTATGCATCAGCACTTTTTTATCCATAGAAAGAGGAATAGGTATTTATTATATAAGATTGCGATTAACAGCATGTGCTGAATACAGAGGAAGAGAAGCAAATACAAACAGCCTCGGGAGAAGAATTATTGCAAAGGTAAAAGGCACCAAGGTAGCAGAACATGAAGCATTAACCATTCCATTCTCAACAGTCAGAGTTATTTTGAGTTTGGTTCCCATGTGGTCACTTTAAATATGAACATTGTAAATTGTATAGTGCTGTTACATTTAATATGCACAGCAACTTCCTGGCTCCTAATAATAGTCTTTGCTCCACGTTATAACTCCAGGATGTTCTTCCCTCCTATCCTGAATTGTTTTTGCAAAACTATGAAGATGATTGAAGAAAAGATAAAGTATTCTTTCTGGTGATGTGAGATAGTCATGTAATTTTTTTTTACCATGATAGGGAAATATTATTATTCTCATCTTCCAAGATGGTCCTTCAAATGTCCGGTCTAGTCTACAGCTATGGGCTTTCCCCTTGACAATAATCAATGTTTTACTACCTCTGCTTTCTTAAAATGCCTGGACCTCAGATTACTCTATTCATTGGTTATGGTAGTGTTTATCAACTTTGGCAACTTTAAGACAGGTAGACTTCAATTCCTAAATTTCCCCCAGCTAGCCATGTTGCCAAGTGAGAAATACTGCATTATGGCCATAGAGATGGTGGTAGCCTTTGATTGTATGGACATGTTGCGAAAAAAAGTGTTTCCTGAATGACCACAATTTGTACTCAATCTGGACAAAAGCCAGATTCTCATAAAAGAAGATGGTTCTTGAAGCACCTGATGGCCTGTAAGAAAACAGTGCTTCATTATGTCTAATCTGGCTCCAAAAGGTATAAAGGTGATGAGCCAAGGAAGGAGGCAAAGAAAGAAAAATGGCCTGAAAGGAGCACCTGCAATTGTGAATGGGCAATAAATCCTGAAGAAAACACTTGCTGGCATTCAAATCCATTCTTGAAGGAGACTCTTTCTTTTGGAAAACAAGAGTCATGGACAAAAAATTTCTATAGGTTTCCAAAAGTTATTATCTACTTCAAGTATTTATGTACTGTCTACCAGAGCAAAATGCTTCCAAGACAACTTACAAGAAGTAAATATATAAATACATATATAAACTATGATGTATCTGAACTGAAGATAAATTGGCAAGAAATTGATATTCAGAGGCTTATTTGCTCAGTCTGTAGTTGATATCTTTTTCTAATGGCTTTTTTCATATTTGATGGAATATGCTCTGTCTCCAGTTATTACAATTTCTCTACCACCAAATAACCTCTATAACTGTAAAACTGCAACACACATTGTAACTTCTTCCTTACCTGCATAATACAGGTAGTAGTCAGTTTATGACCACAACTGGGACTGAAATTTCTATGGCTAAATGATGCAATTGTTAAGTGAGTGGGGCTGGATTTTATAACATTTTTGGCTGAGGTTGTTAAGTGAATCTGGCTTCCCTCATAGACTTTGCTTGTTGGAAACTAACTGGGAAGGTTGCAAATGGCAATCACATGACCCCAGAAAAGTGACATGGAATTCTTCAAGAACAGACTATGGTACTGTTGAGATATTTCATTCATTCCAACAAACATCTTTACACAAAGACTGTAAGAACAAAGAATAAAAGAGATGCCTTATAAAGAATGTTGAAAACATATAGTACTTTAAGTGAAACCAAAAAATGCACTAAAAGGTCATCAAACTCAAGAAATAGTCAAAATGGGAATAAAGAAAATTACACCTCCCCCCCAAAAATCTTATGCTCAGGTCAATGCAAATAAACTGCAGATGGAAATCTGTGCCATGTTTGTATGTGTTTATTTAAAACCTTTTACCTTAATACTATAATCTGTACCACAACTGCTTGAGTTTATTACCCAGATTTGTTAACAGGTCACATTTTAAAATATTGGCATTGCTTTCTTGACTTTTAATAGCTGCAAGTCTTTATTCCCGCATCTATTTTCTTAACTGAGTTTATTTAGCTATTTAGTTTCTCCAATATTTGGCCTCAGTTAAGTGAGACATAAGTATTAATTTCTGTGATTAGAATAGTGAGAAACAAAACTGGTAATTTTACATTTTTATGGTAGAACAAAGTACTATAATGATATAAAGCAGACTATTTCAGGTTGAAAATCCTAGCATCACTTCTTAAACTCTCCAATTTAATATGTATGTGTCAAATTCTTAGATTACCATTTACACAGTATTTAGAATAACTTCTATGAAAAATAGTTCTTAAACTATAGCAAATCTTGGCTTCAAATTATATTTTCTGTAATCCCAAACCACTCAACTTCCAGTGACATGTTATATTTAACCACCTGATTAATGAAAATAAATAGTTTGCATTTCTCATCTGGCAAACACATCCCTTGAAATGCAGCTGCCAAGTTATGTTAGCAACACCAAGGTAGAAGGATAAAACTGTTGATATCGTGTTAAGCCTCATATAATACCAGTACTATTGTACAGCATCCTTGCATAGTGATGGCACAACTATTTGCTCTGAAGTAAATATGAAAAGCTGATGTTTCCATTTGTAGCTCATACGTAAATGCTGTACTTTAATGATTGGAATGAGTTCCCTTAACATAGTGAAAACATTTCTGTTAACAGAAAAATGAAACACCTTTTTCCTGTCCTAAGGGAAAGGCACATTTTAAGACCTTTGCTTTTCCAAAATTCTGTACAAACATTTGCTGTACTTATTTTTTAGCATCTTAGGACCTTCTGCATTTGGCTGATATAAGGAACAGGAAATACAGGGCTGTTGGGAACAGGAAATATGGACAATTAAATAGAAATCACAGCAATTTAAAACTGTGTTTTGGATTTTTGCTGGTAGAAGGCACTGAATGAAACTGTTGAACCTGTAGAAATGCCCATAATCAATGGAGGCAAACATCAGTTCCATGTTCATCCGTTTATAGCCATGAGATTCCATATATGAGATTATAAAGAAATTTAAGGTTGTTTAAGATAGTCTGTGGCATCATATTAGTGCTTTGGGAATGTGCAAACCACAATCTGTATTGCAGATGACAGATACTGCTTCAGAAGTCTGAACAACCAGTAGCTGAGGGCGAAGCTGTATGTTGCAACTGTTGTACTTTACAGGATTGCATCACCTTTTTCCAGTTCTTGGAGAACTGAGTGAGAGTGAGAGCTATTAAGCAATGGCACAGTCTACCTACAGTTGTAGGTATTCCATCACTGAAGATTTTCAAGAAACATTTGGACGGTCATTTGTTTGAGATGATATGAGGATTCTTGCACTTGGGCAAGGGTTTTAATACTCGAAGAACGCTAAAATCTCTTCCAGCCCTATGATGCTATGACTTCTGCAAGAACCGAAGTTATTGCAGGAATGCAATTAAAAATATTATATATTGAAAGGGCTTTCTATCCCTGGTGCTTGATTATGCACATGTATTTCTGAGACAATTGCATGGCTAGTAACTGGTGAGCTGGTCTTTAAAATAAGTGATACTGCAGGGATAGGAAATATTTAGAGATCGGGAACCACAAATCTTTGCTTTTATAGGAAGTTATTCAGTGATGACATGATGTAGCTGGATTAGATTAAAAAAATCTCTCTTTTTTCAATTTAGTTTTAGGGGTTGGGCTTTTGGCTTTAGGATAGAATTGGAGCAGGAATCCTCTAGGAAATAAAGGTGCTCCCATTCCCAACAAGAACTTCAAATCCTGAAAAATGATCCAACATCACCCACAAACAATTATTTCAAGCCATTTGAGATTTTAAGAAAGGAGATAGGAGTGGTTTGACTCTCAGATGTTTCCTATTCTAAATCCCATCCCTAAAACCCTGCAGGGGGGGAAATAATTGCAAAACAGAGATTGGAGTTTGCAACCATTTGGGAGGTTTTAGAAAAGACTTGAAGGGTGGGATTTGGAGGTGTCTCCTAGTAGGTTCTTCATGTCCATTGTTAATTTTGAAAACAAAATTTAAAAACCACCAAGATTTTACTTCTAAAATTTGGCAATGGGATTTTGGTGTTGTGGTTCTTTAAGCTGGATACAAGAGGTACTATTTTTTCCAGTGCTTGTTGGAAACTTAGCTGATGTTTGAAATTTGAGGAGTGGAGAGTGAAATGTTTATCTTTTGGTACCACTTACTCAGAAGAGTCTGCAGTGTGTGGTAAAAAACAATTAAGATTGTGGCCATATAAAAAAGAAGGAAGCACTATTGTGGCTGCCATCTTGATTTTTTGGACATAGGGACACCTCTGGCCCTACTTATACCGTTCACAAATAGGTGCCTCTTGTTGCCAATGGCAAGCAGTCAAAGCCAGGGTGATGTTTGCCTCTGAGCTCACAAAAGAAAGGCTCCAGCATGGCCTTCAATCTTAAAAAAGCAAAGTAGGCCATAGTCTGCTGCATGAACAGCCCACAGCCATGAAAATGTCTAGGCCTGTGATGGCGAACCTATGGCACAGGTACCCCATTTTGGCCAGCAAAGTGCTTCAGGAAACCATCCAGACCGAAAATAGCATGGGGGGCCCTCACACACCCCCATGCCCCATTTTTCCTGTCAGTTTGCTGCAAAAGATGTCCATCCCATCTCCCCCCTGCTCAGTTGGCCTGCCGAGGAGAACTACAATGCTGATCCATCCCTCAAAGAAATCCAGTTTGACACCCATGCTCTACTGCTTTTTTGCACTTGCAAAAGTGGAGAGGGGGCGGTATATAAATCAAATAAAACCTAAACCTAAGCCTGCAATTGCAGCCCAGTTCTGGCAGCTCCAGGGAAACAAAACCTGCCAGGGTCTCCAAAAGAATATCCTGAGCCACCACTGCTATTCTTTTTTGAGAATGTTGTACCAGCCCTGCAATTGTCCCTCAAATGGAGAGCAATATGTCAGTCTGTCAGTCTGCATCTATCTACCTACATCTACCTACACCTACCTACCTACCTACCTACCTACCTATCTATCTATCTATCTATCTATCTATCTTATTGTTCTATCATCTATTTATCAATCAAGTTTGTATAGCTGCTCATCTCATGTGAAAGTGACTCTGGGTGGTGTATAAATACTTAATTAAAAATATATAAAACTCACAATTTAAAAAACTATAAGTCACCCAGAACAAGAGAAGATGATATTAATGACAGTAAGGAAATGATTGCAAAATATCTTGGACCCCCGAACTTCCAGCCTGGTAATATAGTCAAACCTCGAGAGATTTCAGAATGTTTTGCATTAAAATGCCTGTTTCCAGCACACACCCCAAAAAACCCATTTTGAATTGAAGTCATGTGCCACAAGATGTTGCAAATGACTATAAATATGAACTGTTCCAAGCAACCAAAATGTGATCACATGACTTCAGGGGGAGGGCATTAGAACTTCAAAATTAGGTCGTAAGTAGCCGGGGGGGGGGGGGGGGCGTAGTCTGTTAAAAGTCCAAATGGATGCCAAGAAACCTGTCATAAGTTGAGGACTGCCTTTATTCCCCAAGGCAACTCTCAACATATTCCTGTGTCATTCCACTCCAAAATTAGAGCAGGATTTTACTACTTAATTATGTTCCAGAAGCCCTAATTTTTTTTCTTTTCCCCAAGCCAGGATCTCTTTTATTTTTAATTAGGAGAAAATGACTAAATATATGACTGAAGAGGGTTTGTATTAACTATATTTAAAATATTGTTATGGTCAAATGAAATAAAATGAAATTTAATATAATAATCTTTGCTGTCAACCGTTAGTTTGGGGAGTATAGCCTGTGGCATTTTACTCAAAAGTCCAGTGTGGTTTTCAGGCAAGACCAGAAGGTTTCATCTTCAAATCAAAGCTGCTCCAACTAAAAAAATATTGAATAATATGACCAGTAAGAATTGGTGGCAATGGTAGACAACATAGGCCACTCTGAACACAGTATAAAACACTTGCAGACATTAATTTGTTGGGTCCCCAATTTACTACTCTCCGGGAGCTGGAATAATATATCCAAATAGTTCATCTTGGTGAAGCTGTTGCTTCTTCCAGCCAAATCCAACGAAGAGGCCAAATGACATTTCAGAAAGTCATATGGATGTGAGGTTTTCATTTTTTGACTTTATATCAACAATGGATGCATTGTTAATATATGAATGAGCACACCAAAATTAAATGGAACAGAGATACAGGAACTCAACTATACCTACAAACCCAGCCAAGTTAATATTTGCAGATTGGGGTGGTGATGGTACAGGATTGAACGCAGTATTTGCTACCTTGCAGGGTTACTCTAGCTACCACTCTCCTTTTGTTCGTGGCCATAGTGCTTGGAATTTAGGGAGTGAAAGTCCCAGTCCATCAATGGGTTGGTGTTCTCTGATTCTGTGAAATGTTTTTTTAAATGAGAATGCTATGTATCAGGTCACCCACAGTCTCAAAAGTTAAGGAACAATAAGCTCTCAATTCAATAGCTCATGGTCCTTATTCATCCCTAGGGAATAATTTCACATTGTCGTCATTTAGCAAACACTATAGAGACCAACAACTCAGTTGTCAAATATAATGGCAGCTAAATGAAACAGTGACCGTGCTTCTGATTATACTTTATTTTCCAGACCTGCAAAAGTTGCCAATGTAACGATTGGTGGAAAAATTACTTTTTAAAAATCACCATCATAATTGGGGTAACCAATAACATTGCTGTATGAGGCATTCACTAAATAAGGACTACCTGATGATACAGACCTGCTTTCCAAGCTAAGCCTAACCAACCTGTCTGAATATATTTTAATCTATTATTGTAATTCCTCAAATCCCAAATTTGGATGTGCAGAAATAAAATGTTGATCTCATTGTTTGAAATAAGAACTGAACTAGCAAGATGAATCATGGATTTTAAACTATTTTCCACTGTCAGAAAAGTTAGGAGAACACTTCCAGAGGAAACATTTGTCAACTTTCTTTACAATCTAATTCCCTACAAAAGAAAAGTTGTTGTAGTGAACACTGGAATGTTGCCATCTTTGATGAACTACTTTTAAGGAGCAACTGAGATAATCTTTACCACACTTTACTGAGAGAACATTAAATTAGCCCTCTAGCCAGAGAAGCGAATTTTCTTTATGAAAGTGCCATACCAAAAACATTTAGCAACCCACCCTGCCCCGGATATCAAAGAAGCCAGCTCTATCAGTTATTCAACTACATCACCACCAAATTAACTGCCAACATAAATACAACTTGCAAGAAGTGTGAAGGTGGATTGTTACTCTCAGGACTATCTTGAGTGTCCATCTCAAGAGAAATGTGGGAGAAACAGTGGTGCCTGGTCGCACTACTTCTACCGAACCGATAGTGGTGACAATGTTTGGCTCTGCCCACCCACTCCTGCCGTTTCCTGTCCTATATCCCCCTTTTTTTCTTTTTTGCTCACCTGAATCGTGCAGAAGAGCTGTTTTGCGCACCTCCGTAGCCTTCCTACTCATCCGAGCTGTCTCTGGTAAGGAAAAACTTGCATTTTACAAGCGTGTGCTCACTGAACCGGTAGTAAAACCGGTTGCATTCCACCACTGAGGAGAAACGCACTGTCAGTAGCAGCCTCTTCATTTGGGAATATTTATTTTTTTATTTGTGTAAAATATTTATAGAGCTTCCAATCTTATAATCAAACTCTGGGTGGTTCCCAATCAAAAGTTAAAACAACATAAGAGCCAGATTAACATTGTAAAACCAACACATTAAAAACAAAAAACTGGCGCCAAGTCATACTTCTAATGTGCAGTCACCTAGTGACTTGGGGGAAAGACCAGATCTCCAAAGCTTTAAGGAAGGCTTGGAAGGTAGAGCTTTGCTAAACTTTGGGAAGTGTTCCACAGGTGCATTCCATAGATGCCCTGTGCCATCTATGGCTTTAAAGATGATGACCAACACTTTGAATTACACCCAGAAAGAAACTGGAAGTTAGAGCAGCTTATACCCAAAGGTGTTACATGAATACACCCCCCCCCCCAATTACTGCTATTACTATCCCAGTTGAAGTTTCCAAGTACAGTAGCTTTCAAGGGAAGCCCCTTGTAGTAATAGAAACAGAAAAGCTTGACCTATGGGGTTAGCTCAGCCCCTTGAATCCTTTAAGAAACTAAAAGGACTGTTGAATCATTCCTTTTTCCTAAAGCATTTTGGGAGGAAGATTTAACTGAAGCTGGCAACCAATGTAGTTGTAACTCTGATAGATTCTTAAAGCTGTTTTAACAGAAGCATATTGTAAGCTGCCTGAAGTCATATGAATAGATGGCCTACAGATATTTTAACCAAACAATAAATCTTGTGTGGCACCTCTTCAGCAGCAATTTTTAATAAGATCAAGGAGTTCATAATGGGAGATTTGATTTGTAGATCCTGTGCCGAATTGCTGCAAATGACAGCATTTGAATTAGCGATGGATTATTGGCAAGAGAGGCAGTTTGGTGTAATGGATAAGTGGATAAGAAACTGGGAGTGTGAATTCTAGTCCCACTTTACAAAGCCTTTTTAGTTGATGGATCTGTAAATCCTAAAATTAAATCTCCACTGGTAACAATTTCTGCCTTTTAATGCTTCAACATCATCAAAATAAAACAAATTTAAAAATGGGATTTGTCCGCAACTAGTTAGTTACACTTACACCTTTTTTTTTTTTTTAGTTTGTCAAAGCATTTGATGGAATGGCACCTGCCAGGCCTTCCTGAGGTCGGTGCTCCAAAAGTCTGGCAATCAAATCTCTGCTGCAAAAGCCCAGATGAGCACTAGAGGCCAGCAAAGAGAATGTTCTTTCTTACCATGTGGTGGTCTGGAGCTTTACTGCCCAGAGATAATAATAATCTTATTGTATGGAGTGAACCACAAATGTGGAAAATCCTGCTGTTCCTAGAAGCTGAAGGGCTGAAGAACTCTGAAGAGCCTCTTGTGATCCAAGATAACTTGGCCAAGAATCTAGTATGACACACCCATCTGTTATGACTTGTCCTCTATATCCCTGACACAACTTTGCCTGATTAAACTACCATTGCTATTTCTTATTCTTTCCTTTATCAGGTTCCTTGATGTCTAAGGGTTGCACGATTAGCTCACTTGTCTGCTGTCTGTTTCATTGGCTTAAGAAGTTCAGAGAGGGAGAATAGCCTGGGAATGAAAGGAAGAGGTGCCTGGGAATGAAAGGAAGAGGTGCCTGGGAATGAAAGGAAGAGGTTGGTTTATGGATGGGCTGCAAACGCAGAGCTGAACCAGCAGGATTCAGCCATCTGGCTGATCAGCTGAAAAGAATCCATGCTGTGCTTTACCAAGATCTTGAATTCTGCTACCATAGAAGCTGTGACTTAAAAAACTGAGTGCGCTCTAGTAGCCCATAAAAAACCCTCACTCTGATAAAAACAATCATGTAGTCAATATTATAAATTAAGAGAAAGTATTAAGGTTGTGCAGCAGTACAGCATAGAAAGGCAAATTTCTTCAGCTGCAGAAGGTGAATCCAAGAAAAAACACATTTTTAAAAACGATATTCCTGACAGGCACTATGTGCACTCTAAATCACGCTAAATCTGGGTCTCTGCACAGCCTCTGTTATATCTTCTCCATATAATTTAATTGGGATAATTACTTTTACAGATGCTAAGTTCTGGTTGACTGGTTTTCCACTGATATTTTACTTGCAACAGGACAGAGGAGTTGATGATCCCAATCACAGATTATAGTTGTAACAATGTTCTCTGTCAACTCAGGCCTTCACCAGATGTGTCCATCCACATTAATATGTATTATAATAGAAAATATATTGGGACTTCTGGCTGATTTGCTCAAAATAGTTACAAGTCACATGAGACAGGAAGTATAAATACAGTATTTATATAAGCAAACAATCTGATTATTACTATAAAATGCTTTACTAAATGCAAACTGAGAACATGCAGTTGTCAAGTCAAATTTTTGTAAAAAACTAGCTGAAGAATGCCAGAGTGTCCAGCTCTATAGCCTTCAGAAGGTAGAAGAGAAGGAAGAGGAGTTAGGTATGAATGATATTCTAATAATCAGATAGTAACATGTTCTCACAATATATTTATCTATGGTTTATTTAAGCATAGTTTACTCAAATAATCTGAACTTGTAAAACACAACGGACATAAATTACATGGGCTGGGTTAACTGAAATGTTAGGTTAAAATGTGGTTCATGAAATCTCCGCTGATCTTAATTAGTTTGTATCTGCTGTATTATCCTAAACATATTTACTGTACAGTACTCTAACATCTTTAATGTATAAAGAGGCATTCAACCAGTATGCAACCAGGTGAAAATTTAGATTATATCCTCATGTTTCCTTTCTTGCTTTCCTTTTTTGTATGTATCTTTAGACTTTCAATAAAGTCAGCTGACCATGTGAACTTGTCATCTGTTTTGATGCATGCTCAAGTACATTTAGCAACACAGTAAGGGTACAAATGGTTAAATGAAAGAGAAATAGGAGTTATAACCTTAAAAACAACAAGAAAAAGATCAGTTTTAATATTAGGAACGATCACTGTAATTTATCAATTTTAATTAATTTGTATTAATACTAACAATCAATATGTATCAATATTATGAGGAAAAAGCTGTTATTATAAGACAATGAATATTACTCAAAAGAATTGTGGCCAGAGAATGCACTGTGTATATGGATTTTGAATATGTTGCTCTTTCTATTTATAT
>JAEANM010016227.1:0-13342 GCA_017656035.1 Myanophis thanlyinensis
GGCTTCTCCCAAGCATTTCTTTGCTTGGTATTTGTGGAAGAGCCACACTCAAGGGGCCAAAGAGCCGCATGTGGCTCCGGGGGCGCGGTTTGCCAACCACTGTACTAGAGGAATAGACCTCAAATCAGGTGAAAAACGAACAAGTGCCATGGTTCAGAGCCTTTGAACAATGTTTTTCCACATCTCCACAAGAGAAAATGCTAGCAAATGCCTTAGTGTTTTTAGTCAACACATGTACAAATGATGCAAGTGTAAAAAAAGCTAACTCACTATGCATGTTGCTGCTAGAATAACAAAACATAGAATAAGAGGGAGTGCCCAACATAACTTAAGCATCGTATTCAGGTTGAAGTCATTGTTATTCCGTACTTTGTTATCTTAATGGCTACTGAATTGATGAAATTACTTTATGTCTCCAATGTGTAAAATGAATGTTTATGAATGGACAATTGCATTTCTTGTACGCCACTGATTGTTAAGACTTAAAAGAAGAGCCTCTTTTGTTCTTATTGCTGATTTCTAGAAAACAGCACAGAATCTCTTTGGGGACCTCTATTGTTCTCTGTCTTGATGAGTCTCTTTGTTTGCTTCAGTCTTCTCTAGGATCATCTTCTACTTCTTCATTCCAGTCTGTGGGTTCTTATGGTCCTTTCGGCAGAATGCCAGCCTACAGTCAGTTTAGTCCAAGTCCATTAGTCAGTCAGCAGTTTGGGGCTGTTGGTGTCGGTAAGCTGTATTATTTTTTTCTCCAACAAGCAAAGGGTATATTTGCATAGTAAAGGGAACTTACGGGAATGGCTGTAGCTCCTTGAGCTGCTGCCTTTTGGATGAGTTGAGCTTCTGAATGGCCTTCAAGGGCAATCCCATGTAGAGCTCACTACACGTAGCCAACACCGAAAGTGGCTGAGTGACTTGATCTGTTAAATGTTTTTAAAGTAGTAAAATTAGCACAAGGGAGATTTGACACTTCTTTTATCTTGATGCAGGAAATTCATTAACGTCGTTTGGAACAGAAACTCCAGCGAGTACTAGTTTGTCCCAAAACAGTGCAGTTGGTTCCACTTTTACCACAGATGCAAGATCACTAAAAACACAGCTCTCTCAAGGTAAAGAATCCATCCTTTCACTTTCCTTGTAATTGTCATATATTCCACCATGTAAAATATGTGTTCTATGAATCTCTGGTCCCCGAACACTTGTAATGACAGCACAGGTTTAAGCAGAGTACAACATTTTTATATGCTCTGCCCTGTTTCTCCATATCGGATATTTAAAATTGAAATTGATGCTGAAATTCCTTGGATTTTGGACCACACTAGATCTTAGTGAGGAAATTACGGGTATAATGTCTAAAATCCTTATTGGAGAGTATGAGAGTAGTCTTATTTTCTACATGAGAGTACAAGTCAGCAGCTGTAAATGCAAACAAACATCACAGAAGGAACCTAGATTCTCATGCCCTCATATATTTCTGGCTGGATATACAGATAGTCCTTGACTCATTTGTTTAATGCCCATTCAAAGTTACGACGACACTGAAACAAGTGGCTTATGATGGTTTTTCATACTTATGACCACTGCAGCATCCCCATGATCACATGTTCCAAATTCGGACACTTGGCAACTGGCATGTATGCTTGGACAGGGGGTTGAACTAGATGACCTACAAGGTCCCTTTCAACTTTGTCAATCTGTATCTGTATGTATGACAGTTGCAGTGTCTTGGGGGTCATGTGATTCCCATTTGCAACCTTTCGATAAGCAAAGTTAATGGGGAAGCCGTTGTTCACTTAACCGTGTTACTACCTTAACAACTGCAGCATTTCACTTAATAACTGGAAAGAAAGGTTGTAAAATGGGACAAAATTAACTTAATATTGGTTTTGCTTAGTAATGAAATTTTGGGCTTAATTGTGGCCATAAGTCAAGGACTATCTGTATAACCATGTTCTTGCATCATTATTGAAAGCTTTATCTCATTGTAAAATCATCTCCACTGCTCTCTTGCATAACAACCATGATAAGTTTTTATAATGATTAGTTGAACAAACTATAAACAATCTAGGTTTAGTTTTGCAAGGTAATAAAGTATTAATGGGTTGTTTAACCCATTCTTAATTAGGTTTTTTTTTTAATAGTGTTTCTATTGCTCTTGCCCTGTCCTATTATGGCACAAACTCAAGAAATATGTCTTCACATGCATATAATACCATATTATAGTTGCTAAGAAATCAATAAGCTAATAGGTCAATAAGAAGCCCTAGTGTCAAATTTGTTTATGGCCCATTAAGCAAACTTTGGTTTGTTTATTGGCCATATTACTATATCTATATCTATATTACTATATCTATATTACTATATCAGCTTTCTAATATTTTAATTGGTTTTTTAGATTTTTTTAGATTTTTTCTTATGTGTTTTTACTTGCTGTACACCGCCCCGAGTCCCTCGGGAGAGGGGGTGGTATATAAATTGAAAAACTAGAAAAATAGAATAGAATGTGTTGATTAAATACTCTCCATCAGACAACAGTGGTACAAGCTTACAAAAGCTGTGATAAACTGCAGGCCTAGATTGGGCCTGAGTGTCTCTAGGTTTATTGAACTCTATGAATAGGATCTTCTGGGTGGTGTCACTTTTCTTCTAGAATTCCAGATCCTGCACTATTATACTACGTTTTTTGGTATAAGAAAAATATTATTTTGTATTCTCCGGCTTTCAAGTACAATTGTATTTAGTTGGTTTCACTCTATAATTACTTATTATTTTGGCTGTTCTGTAATGGTATTCAAACATCTTGAAATTAATGTGTTTCAAAACTGAATGCTGCTTCTCAAATTCAAAACAGTTGGTCCAACTTACCAGAATTGCTCCACTGTTCTTTTATGTTTCCAAAAATATTTTGAGTTCAAAACAAGGTATTCTCCCTAGTGGTTGATATAGAATCCAGGATTGGGGTTTCCTCCCGCTCATGGTGATTGGCTGAGTCTGTAATTTGAGCTGAGACCTCGCCTTGTGCGACCACCCTGTCCCAGCTTTAAACTCAGCCACGCTAGTGAACGGTTGGAAATTCTTCTCCTGAGATTAGTTTAGGTTTCTTTGTGCAATTTGTTTCCAGATATCTAAGGTGAGCAGGCTGTAGAGAGTTAGCGAGATAACTAGCACACTCACCCTAGGAGAGCAGCTATTGAAGCTGCTCTTCACTTTCCTGTATCAAGAAAAAAAGAGGAAAAGTTCTTTGTGGGAATCCTGAAGCCCCCACCCCCCCCAGACGATTCGGACACCGCAGGAGGACCAGGTATCATCCGTCGCGTGGGAGGGATTCCCTGGCGAGCTCCCGGCTACAGGGGAATCCCGGCAGACTAAATCAGACGCGAGAAGGGGGGGAGTGGAATCCCGTTTAAAGCATCCAGGCGAGCGCACCGGCCGACAGGGGAAGCCTAGGGGAGCACGGAAGCTCCTGAAACGAGGGTGCCGCATATTGCCGAAGCAGGGGAAGCTGATAGCGCTGAAGACACTAAAATCGTTGCTTGCCGGTCGGGAAGCCAGGTGCGCGCCGAAATCATCCCCATGGCCGTGCCGGCCATTTTCGAAGCCCCAGCGGCGGGAAAGCGCGCCATCTTCTGTTCGGCGCGGAAGAAAGGAAAACCCCCCTTCCCACCGCAGTGAGGCCGAATTAAGCCTCCGGCAAGCAGGGACAGCCGCAGTGGCGTGGGAAGGACTGCACACACCGAATTGCTTCACCACTGGCAACGCACGGCAGGACGTTTCCCTCTCGACGCTATCAGGGCACACGTGGCCTCAAATGCAAAAAGAAGGTTTACCGCCGGAACATGGATCACAGCCCTGAGGGGAGGGGGAGGACGAGAGCCCTGCAAAGCGGCATAAACCTAGACGCTCCCACCCCAGTGAGCCTGGGATTTCGAGGCTCCCATAGCAGGGACAGGGGAAGGACAACGCTTGGAAGTGGCAATCGCCTCAAGCCACTACCCCCCCTCCCCCTTGCAAGGCAAAAGGCGGGAAGTGTCCCAGAAAGGGGGGTGCATTGCCCAAAAGCACTCGCTGGTTCAATATAAGAGCTTCTGGCTGTAACCCCGTTACGGGGTGTCCCCAGGCAGATTCCGCCTACTAGTGGCTGGCCGCACCTCCACGGGAGGGTTCCCAGCAAATAGAATCTGACTTGACCTCACCCTCTAAGGTACAGAGGGCGGCATCGGTCAGGCCAATAATCCCTCACGGATAGCTCAGCTTTCAATATAATCTTTTCATGGACGACATGGATTCTATTGGAGGATCCAGTGGCGACTCCGTCTCCCAACCTTGGGGTAGAAAAGCCACAGCCAAGAGGAAACATTTATCATCAAGTGAAACTGACTTCACTACAAGGACCCCTTGGAGAGCATCGAGGGCAGAGGAGCAAGACATGGCCTGTTGTCACAGAGGGCCATCGAAAGACAGTTGGCCAAGACAACTAGGGGTCTCTCTAGAGTCGAACCACCGCAATTGCCGGAACCTCTGGTTCTGCCTCCTCAGAATGCGGAAGCTGAACCGGATACCTTAACAACCTAGAGAGCTATCCCCTGAGGTTTCACCTGACGGAGGAAGTATTCCTACAGCTGTGGCCCCCGCACCACACCAGAGTGGCAAGCTGTTAAGGGAGCCTCTACTGGCTCAGATTAGTCTACTTATTAGCGAAGCCTTGAAACATCACCCAGTGAGCACAGGGAGCCAAAGGAGAGGGGAGAATGCCCAATACATGGCCCCCTCTGATCGTAATCAATCGCTGACTCAAACTCAGGAGTGGCAGGAGGAGTCCTCGCTGTCGGGCTTGGAGCGCAGCTTGGACCCATACTCGGATGTGGAAGATGCCCTCCTATCCACTGACGAGGAGGAACAACCAGAACCGTCCACGTCCATGGGGCTCTTTGGCCCGTCGTTATTCCGCACCCTCCTCAACAGGGCCAAAGAAACAACCCAGCTGGGGAAGTCGACCGCTATGGACAAAAATCCACCTGTCCTATGTCAGGATGAGACAATTGCTTTTTGCTGAGCAGGCGACCAAGGCAGAGGAAATTCCTGCACCCCAACTCTTTAGGGACATCGTACACAGACAGTGGATGTCTCCAGCAAACACACCGACTCCTCACTCAAACGAGAAGTCAGACGTGCTCTGTGGATCTATATCAAGAGGACTTTGTCGTTTCGCAGGTCCGAGGCCCTCTTTGTCTCCTTCCAGTCACAGAACATGGGCAACAGGATCTCGCCAGCAACAATCGGCAGATGGCTACAGGCGTGTATCGCCGCAGCATACAGTTCAGCCAGACTGGCAGAAGTCGTCTAACAGCAGCCGCGTCGTCTTAACAGCACATTCTACAAGGAGTGCTGCCACAACAGCAGCATGGGCAACAAGAGCTTCCATTGAAGAGATCTGCAGGGCGGCCACTTGGTCGTCACCTTCACCATTCGTAAGACATTACAAAATCGATGTCTTCACTTCAGTGGAGGCCTCCTTTGGAAGGGTACTGCAAAGGGTACATCCTCCGGGGAATGGGGTACATGACAGTGCCCACCCTTAGGGACACCGAGCTTTGGTATGTCCCAATCCTGGATTCTATATCAACCACTAGGGAGAAGGGGTGTTGGACTTACCTGATATGCTCCTTCTTGTAGGGTTGATATAGAATCCAGTAACACCCCCCACCCCGTTTTATATTAGATTCAAATTTAGTAACACTAGTTTAGCTAGTGGTAATTAGCAATCTATAGTTTTTAGCACGCATGGGAGAAGGATTTGGTCTGTAACGCAGTCTTCGTGAAAGCTGGGACAGGGCGGTCGCACAAGGCGAGGTCTCAGCTCAAATTACAGACTCAGCCAATCACCGTGAGCGGGAGGAAACCCAATCCTGGATTCTATATCAACTCTACGAGAAGGAGCATATCAGGTAAGTCCAACACTCCTTTTAAAAATTCAAAATATTGTTTGTGCCCTTTGCTAATATATCTACCAATGGCTTCGTTATTTGAATAATTTCATAACCTATTTCAAAGGCTTGTCAGAACATATATTTCATTTGGGAGGAAAAAACTTTCTGAAAACATAATAGTACCTACTACTTTTTAGAATTTTCAGTGGTCTGATTAAGGAAATTCTATGATGTTATAACATTAACACAATAAGGAAGCATAATTGAAAGGTGTTTTATTGTGCAATAAACTGAGAGTTAATTCTGTGCAATGAGGATACACAATCTGTTTTTCCAACTGGATAACAATTCCTAGGAAAGCGATTTCCTTCTTGTTCAAGCTCTTTTTTTAAGCTGTTGTCTTAAGAAAATCACTATAAAACATTAATGCCACATCTTGAACAAATTTAAATAAGTGGTAAAATTATCAACCCAACTTAAGTCTGGCAGATCCAGTATTGCTGGATCCTTTCCTCCTTTAAAAAAAGAGAGGAGAAAAGTTTACAGGAAGAGAATTAGTGACCGAAGATAAAAGATTTACAACAAGATGAGTTCCCGTTCTTTAAAATGAGAAAGATGGAATATTTTCATCTAACTTTACAGATAAATTCTATTTGAGAAAGTGATGACTTCTTCAAGGGAATTAGGTTTTCAAGGACTCCATAAAGGAGGACCAAAGGTAACACTATAGTCCTGCTTCTGTTTCAGCTCGGTCAACCCCACCTCCCTTGGATCACTTGAGAAAGAGTCCAACCCTAGAACAAGCCGTGCAAACGGCATCTACTCATCTACCTGCCTCCGTCCCAGTTGGGAGAAGTTCTCTTTCAAACCGACCACTTGGGTCTATCAACCAAAAAGCATTAGATCACCAGGAACACAGGAGAGGTAGACTTTTACTTTCATATGGCATTGTATGGCGGGGGTGTTTTAGGCATTTTGGTCTTTTTATTAGTCTTTTGAAAGTCCATGTGATTGAATTTTGACTTGTCTTACGGGCTAAAGTGGAATAGAGCTCATCTGCCTGCAGATAAAATGTCAGTGTCAGAGTTCCAAGTAACATCCCCAATGTAATCCAAACTCTCAGAATACACTATTCCTCAGAATCAGATTTTATTGAAGACATCATATTGGCACGTCTGGAGAAAACCCAAATCTGAATTCCCGCGTTTTCTCCACCCAAAGTAAAGCCAAAGATTCTTCCCCTAAATCATCATATGCCACCCTCTTCTCCAATCCAAGTAGGGTGGCTGGCATCCAAGGGTCATCTTTTGGTCCTCCCTCTGCAGGTGCAGGCCAGACATCCTTGATTCCCATGGGAAAGAATGCTGCAGAGATACTCCCAGATAACTATCTAATTCTAATCCCGTATACATTTTTAAATAATGGTGTGGCAAGCCTGAAAAGAAACTAACTAAATTCAAGGAGAATGAAGGGGGGTGGGGGAAATCTGCAGAGTTCTTTCAGGCTTGACATCATCTTCATTTGCTATTATTAGGTAGTTAAGCAAGAACCGAAAGTCCAAAATCCGGATTTTAAATAGCTGGGCTTTTGTGTGTTTGCTATGCTTAATCTTTTGCCTGCAGAATCCTTTTAGGCTTGACAGTCAGGCAGAACACAAAACTTAATGGTCCTTAATCTGGAAACAAACCCATTGCATTCCGAGAGGTCCAACTAAACCTTTAGAGTAAGCCAGAGTTTGGCAGAAATGAGACCCGGAATATTTTGATTCTTCCCCAGCCCCAGATGAGACAATGCCTGATGGGCTTAGTAGGGTAAGGCGAGCCAAATGCTGTCACGTTTCTCTCCTCAGGAGCTAAGGGCACAACATCTCACACTGGCTTCCCACCCAGATCTTCCCAGCACCTTCTTCCTTTCTCCCTCGTTGTTAAACGAGGACCAGTCTCACTAGTCCTCCTTTATACCGAGCCCAAAGCATACCCAGACCCTATTTGATCAGGGATCAAAAGGCACGTGTCATGTTTCAGATGTGTACCTCTTGAAATGCACACAGGAAATGTTGTACATCTGCATTTTCTCACAAACCCCTACTGCGCTTTCTATTAGTTCTGTGTTTTTCTGCTAAACAGAATTATTAATCTGTTTATTGTAATTGTTTATTATAAGTATTATGTGCATTTCCTCAATTTCTAGCTGACGCACAGAAGGTGGCAAGATGTGAAGCAGAACATCTAAGAAATGAAAACAAGCGACAAATAGGTAAACTGAAACCACTTTTGAAAATAAAATATTCTATCCTAGGGTGGGCTTCAACTACAACGATGCCATGGAAGTTCTTCCCATCTTTAAAGGGTTGAGATATAAGAACAACCCCCCACCTTCATTTTCTGCTTCCTTTGGATACGAGAACAACTCTTGCACTATACCCCTGAATACAGGGAGGTGGCTTTTTCCAGCTATTGCTGATGGCAACAAAACAGGACCCAAGTGGATTTCAGTTTCAATCCACAAACAGCCAGCTCCTTATTCAGACATTACAAGGATGTTGTTTGTGAAAGAGAAAAAGCAACGTCTTTTCTCCTATGAGAGATTTTTTTGGGGGTGGGTGGGGTTTGCCTATAAGCTTTCTTTCTAAGGATACGTCGCAGTGGTGGAATTCAAATTTTTTTTACTACCGGTTCTGTGAGTGTGGCTTGGTGGGTGTGGCTGGGGGGGTGTCATGTGACTGGATGGGCAGTTTCTGCAAGCAGGGTATAAGATCAGGCTAGAAACAAGGCCAGAATGTTTTTCCTTGCCTTCCTAACAGGATTAACCCTGTAAAGTGGAGAAAAAAAACAAAAGGAGATTTCTTATAACAACCGGTTCTCTGAACTGCTTAGAAAATTTACTACCGGTTCTAGTGAACCTGCTGAATTTCACCTCTGATACATCGTATGTTTTTATCACCAATGACTTTTGAGTTTATGCCTCCCCCAAAATGCAAATATTTTTGATCCTGAAATGATTGAGGAGTAAAACAATCTTAAGCCTTACGAAACACACATTAATTCAGGATTTCTGTGATTTTTTTTTTTAAAGCTAATTCATCCCAAATAAAACATTCCATATGTCTTTAGTAAACTGATCTTATCTGGTATAGGTTTTTTCACATGATTAGTATTGGCAAAAAGAGCATTGGCCAATGTCATTTGAGGATGCCAAAACCTGAAAATCTGTGGTGCCTTTAGACTCTGTTTTTTGTTGTCGTTGTTACAGTCCCAGGTGCCCCTTCACGGAGGAGCCGCGGAGGTCATCGGGGAGGCCGAGGAAGGTTTGGTATTAGGCGGGATGTTCCCATGAAGTTTGAGAAGGATTTTGACTTTGAAAGTGCAAATGCACAGTTTAATAAAGATGAAATAGATCGTGAATTTCATAATAAGCTAAAACTGAAAGGTAAGTGGTGAACACAGCCTTCTTTAAAAATTTTATGAGGCTTGCTGACTTTGAAGTTAAGTGTTACAGATGTTTTTTGTGGAAAAGAGGTTTCATTTAGACATATTCAAAGTCTTTTGAGTTTTCTCCTGAATAATTTTCCCTAAAGTAATTTGCAAAGTTGTCTTACATTCTAAAATGTGACGGTGAATGCACCAGATTTAAGTACCCAAATAGTCTGAATTAATAGAATGTCCCTGCCTGCTGCCCTGAAAGAGGCAGTGGTGAGACCTCTCCTCAAGAAGCCGTCCCTGGACCCAACCTTGTTGTCTAGCTATCGGCCGGTCTCCAACCTTCGTTTTTAGCGAAGGTTGTTGAGACCATGGTGGCACGACAGCTTCCTCAGCATCTGGATGAAGCGTTGTATCTGGATCCTCTCCAATCGGGCTTCAGGCCCAGTTTCAGCACAGAGATGGCTTTGGTCGCATTGGTGGATGATCTCTGGAGGGCTCGGGACAGGGGTTATTCCTCTGTCCTGGTCCTATTAGACCTCTCAGCGGCTTTTGATACTGTCGACCACAGTATCTTGTTGCAGCAGTTGGAGAGGTTGGGAGTGGGGGGCACCGTGCTATAGTGGTTCTCCTTCCTCTCCGGCTGCTCGCAATTCATGTTGGCGGGGGGACAGAGATCGACCTTGAGGCCCCTAATATGTGGGGTGCCTCAAGGGTCGGTGCTCTCACCCCTGCTGTTCAACATCTATATGAAGCCTCTGAGTGAGATCATCCATGGCTTTGGGGTGAGTTTTCATCAGTATGCTGATGATACACACCTGTACATCTCCACACCAGGCCACCCCAACGAAGCCGTCGAAGTGATGGGCCGTTGCCTGGAGGCCGTGCGGAGTTGGATGGGTCAAAACAGGCTCCAGCTCAACCCGGCCAAAACTGAGTGGCTGTGGTTTCCTGCGCCCAGATACAGCCAGCTTATTCCATTGTTGGCCGTGGGGGGGAAAACTGTCCCCCGTGGAAGGGGCTCGCAACTTGGGTGTCCTCCTGGATGTACGCTGTTGTTAGATGAGCATATCTCAGCCATTTCTAGGGGGGCCTTCTATCAGGTCCATAGGATTGCCCAGTTGCGGCCCTTTCTGGATCGGGGCGCTCTTCGTACAGTCACTTCTGTTCTTGTGACCTCCTGTCTGGACTATGCCAATGCCCTCTACATGGGGCTCCCCTTGAAGAACATCTGAAGGCTGCAGTTGGTACAGAATGCGGCCGCACAGGTAATTGCGGGAGCTCCTCGGAGCTCCCATATTACACCTCTCCTGCGCGAGCTGCTCTGGCTTCCTGTGGCCTTTCGGGTGTGATTCAAGGTGTTGGTGCTTACCTTTAAAGCGCTCTATGGCTCGGGACCTGGGTACTTATGGGAACGCCTGTTGCCGCCGTCAGTCTCCAGCTGACCAGTGCGTTCCCACAGGGCTGGCCTCCTTGAGGTGCCATTGCCTGGACGTTGTCATCTGACAGCCCCGAGGGTACGAGCTTTCTCTGTGGCTGCACCCTCCCTGTGGAACGAATTGCCCCCGGAGATTCGGACCATTGTGGACCTCTGGATCTTCCGGCATGTACTTAAAACCCATTTATTCCAGCAAGCCTGTCTGGCCTAATACCTAAGGGGTTTTAAATTTTTAAATTTTGAATATTTTAAATTTTAAATTTTTAACTTTGATTATCTTAATTCTTTGGCCAATCTATTTAATTTGTTTTAATTGTTTTTAATTTTTGTCGATTGTGTTTTTAGAAGGCTGTACACCGCCCCGAGTCCTTCGGGAGAGGGGCGGTATAGAAATGTTGCTATTAAATTTAAATTAAATTAAATTACATAGCTTTCAGTGAGTTCAGTTCATATCAATCATGCTTAGAATAATTATGATTTAAAGTGGTTTGATTCTAAACGCAACTAAATATGGATCGAGTAGATTGCCCTGGTGCCCTTTTTGTTACTTACAAAAAAGAATATTGGTAACATGTGGTAAAAGAGTATGAAAAAACCCAGAGGAAATTAAAAGAACCATTTTGTGTTTCTTCCCAGTTTTGGGGTTCCCTTCCCCCATCTGACAATGTCATTTGCAGTCATTGAATTGTTCTGCTCCAGAAGCAGCTGCACCCAAGATCAGGCAGTGATAGGGAATTTAAATGGTTTCTGCCTTTTTTCCCCAGAGATTATTTTCCTAGAATGATCATTGAGGAAGGTCATTTTTTTTTCTTTTTCCCTTCTTGATTTTCCAGAGGATAAGCCTGAAAAACCTGTGAATGGGGAAGATAAAGGCGATTCAGGTGTTGACACCCAAAACAGTGAAGGCAATGCAGATGATGAAGACCCCCTTGGCCCCAATTGCTACTATGATAAAACCAAGTCTTTCTTTGATAACATTTCCTGTGATGACAACAGGTACCATTTTCTTTGAGCAAGCTATGCATGGCATTCCTTTCTCACTAACAGGTAGCATGTCTGAGCCACTCTTTTGAATATGAATAGAAAACTAAAGTGTTCTTTTTCACATTAAGCAGAATGAAGGCAGTTGAATGAATTGGACTAGTCTATCATGAAGGTGACTGCGACTTTTGATTGTAGTGTCTGCAATTAGAAATGATTTCTATCTTATGCAAATGCTAGTAGCTTGTTTTTATAAGTATACTCTCTCTTCTGTATTCAGGCATGCCACAGTTCATTCTACTCTACTCATTTTGCTGCAGGACTTATGAACCATATAGATGGAGGTGTTTGAGTGTCAGACTTGTCCCGACTTGAGCATTTAGGAAAGAAAGGCCCTCAACTCCATTTTTGAAATGAAAGATTTACTAAAGTCAAGTAAAGATTTACTAAAGCATAAGCAAAGCTGGATCTGAATATTCCACACAAAGTCAGCATTTTTCTTTCTTCCCTGGTCCTCCCCCCGCCATTGGACATTTTCATTGTCCAATGATATTTGGCACCTTTTTGGTGGAGTTTCACAGTTCTCATGGCTCCGTCCTTGATACTGGTCTGTTCCAGAATGACCTCTGGTTCCTGTCACCATCCTACTTTTCCAATCTGTCCCCTTCTGCATTTTATGGCAGGATGCTAGCAAAGCAAAGTATGCTGAAGATGGCAGACCTGGCACTGAGATTCAGATTTCTGGTAAAATCAGGCAGGTTCTCTCAAAATCCAAGGCTGAGGCACTGGACAAGGTTGTTTCATCATTTTTCTCTTTGCAAAAAGGTGCAACCCATTTTTCTTTAACATTTGAGGGACTTCTAAGTACTGTTCTAAGTAATGTTCATCAACATTTTAATGAATTCCTTCTGATCTCAGTTCTCTCCCAAGTGGAACTTAATATAAGATGTTGGCATTTCTAAATTTCACCTGTCACTTTTCCTTTGGGTGTCTACCACTAAAAGTTTGAGAAAGGGGTTACATAATATGCTACAATACAGCTTTTACTTTTCATTTTGCTAACTAACCCTAGTATTTCTTGTGGTCATTTGGTAGAACAATCTCTCTATAAAGAAATTGGTCGTAACTTGAAGCAACAGCGTGTCCCCCTTCTGTATCTTTCAGAGACCGAAGACCAACCTGGGCAGAGGAGAGAAGACTAAATGCAGAGACATTTGGAATTCCACTGCGTCCAAACCGTGGCCGGGGGGGATACAGAGGCAGAGGGGGAAGTGGAGGAGCTGGTGGCTTCCGGGGAGGCAGAGGACGTGGAAACCCAAGAGGACCCTTCAATGCTCCTCGAGGTTTTCGTGGTGGATTCAGAGGTGGCCGTGGTGGCCGGGAGTTCGCCGATTTTGAATATAGGGTAAGGCAGTCACCAATATTATTACTATCTGTAAATTGCTAATTATAGTGCCATTTACAGAACTAAAATAGCTTAGATAATTCACTCACTTTTTCTTCTTTAATTATGGTACCATTGTCTTCAGTATAACTATGATTTTTCACTATATAATATATATATATATACATATATATGT
>JAEANM010016228.1:0-13342 GCA_017656035.1 Myanophis thanlyinensis
ACAAGGAAAAAACTAAAATGCTTGTAAAGAATTTAACGAAGAAGCAAAAATTGGAAGTACAAGAAGAATTAGGATTAGAAATTGAGAAAAAAATCAAATATTTAGGAATTTGGTTGACGGCAAAATTGTTTAACATTTTTCAATTTCTGCCAGAGAACAGTCCAAAGAAACACCTGATTGCATACAAAAGGAAAATGATACAGTTTTAAGATATTGCATGTTTTGATTCTGTAATCATGCATTATTGGGTAGTAAAAATAAAATCAATTTTGCAACACTGTGTTTATTCTTTTACAGTATCTAGGTGTCAATTGCAACAAAGTCACTTTGTATCACAATTAAGAAAATGATGACTGCCAACCATGGACCGTAGTGAAGACGGAGTAATTTTTTTGATGTTTTTGCTTCATTCTGAATATGATCAATATTTCTGTGTTTCTGAATGCTAAAGTAATTTTACACTTTTTAAGCTTAAATTGATAAAACAAACAATAATGCAGAAAATAATATTGTATCATTGCCCTTTTTAAATAAACTCATCAGGACTTTCAGTAATCTTGGCACATGATTTTTATATGCCAAATGTTTAATATTTGCTGCTTTAAAAACAGGTAGACTAAAGTATGAGTCCAAATATTTCTTTGACACTTTAAAATAGGGATTGATTTTGGCATGAGTAGGTCTCGGCAGTCACAAGATCAGGTTTGCACTATGCACTAGGAGTTTTCCTTGCAGTTTGAGGGACAGGGAAAATCCATTTGACTGACAGCTAGGATACTCGCAGGATTTTGCAGAAACATTCAAAAATGTTTAATCAGCATAGACAAAAATGAGATGTCATGTTTATTGAATGAACCTCAAATAATCATACTGAGCTGCAGTTGTTTCAAAAGAGTCATGTAAAAAAAAGTGAAGAAAAAAATTTCTCTCAATTTTTCCATGAATTTTCCAGATATTTTCAAATTCTTCAGAATTCTATACCAGGGATGTGGAAAAGCCAAGGATGTTCCATAATTAGGCTATAACATTCAGCCATGAAATAAGAAATTTTAGATGGAATGCACTCTCTTGTGGCATTAGAAATAGAATTTAGATGGTTTGTCTTGATATGTTTGGCTGAATTGTTCCAAAGGCCAATGTGATGGGAAATCTTGTTAATATTCTGCCTGCTAAGTTTTGCTGAGAAGTTATTCATCAGGTTAAATTATTGTCTCTTTTAGCTTGGCTAGTTTTCATTGGATACAAACGCTGTTTGATATAAAATTTAATGTTATTTGTTTTTTCATTGAAATAGTTATATTCTTTCAAAATAGGAAGGTCTGGTTTCTCTTCAAACAGTTCTCAAATGCAGGATTGTACTAATGTGATTCCATTCTAATGTACTTGTTTGTAATCTATTTCGGTGAATTCAAAGACTCTTATATTCCTTTTTGGCATTCCTTTGCTTATGGCTTAATCCACCCAGGGACAACCAGATAACAATAACAGTGGCAATTGGTCTACTCTTTGCCTAGCAGTTCAATAACATACTGCTAGGAGAATAAATTAAAGAGTGATTTACATCTGGCAAAACCTACTGAATAATGAAAAATCCAACAAAACAGGAGCACCAGGTAAGTACAGGCCAATTACCTTCTTACCCAAAACTTTCAAATTACTAACTGGTGTGGTACAGTGGTGGGATTCAACCAGTTTTACTACCAGTTCAGAACCCATTTTACATGAAAAAGACTAGCAGAAAATGGACCTGGAAGAATCCATATGGGCACACAAGTGAGATTGACTACATCATATCAAGTGATAAAACCATATTTTGCAATTTTACTGTCATCAGTCACTATAACATTGGAAGTGACCATAAAATAGTATGAGCTAATGAGAAGATTGACTGCTAAAAAGATAATATGAAAATGATAAAGAAATTATGAAAGCAAAACTAAAGATTGATAAGCTGTTAGAGAAGAGCAGCAATTTTGAGGTTAATTTACCAAATTGCTTCGCTCTATTGCAAGATTTGGAAAAGATGAACATCATCATCCAAAATGATTAGGCAAAGATGTCCTCATATCTGCTATACTTACAGGTCTCATCAGAGGAGTCAGACAAAGAGTGTCTCTCCCATAAAAAATATGGTGAGACATAAATTACAGAAACTGTTGTGTGAGTGGAAGAATGAGAAGACGCAGATCAACAGTAAAGCAACAAGTCTTTATTGAAGCTCTGATCAACTAACAATGGCTGCAGGCAGGCAGATCCCTTTTATAGGGAAAAACTGCCCACCTGACAGACAATTAAATCAGGGTATTTGACCCACGCTGGGAAAGCATTAGGTCATTGCTTAGTTCTGCGCATGCATGGATACAACAGAAACCCATACCAAAGTGGTTATCGCCTGGGTTGGAGTCTTGGTTGTTGTCACCTGGTGTTGGAGTTCCTGGACATCTGGTGAAAAATCAGGATTGCTAGCTGAGTAATAGGGGCCAGCAGCTGGAGGAAACTGCTACTAGAGGAAAAGACCTTTACCCTTACAAAGGAATAATGATCTGTTATTATACATTAAGCCCAACACAAAGAGGATATTTGAAACAAACATGCCAATTCTGGAAAGAACAACATCCAGAAACATAAATAACAAAATAGAGGCTAGCAGATTAACATTGATTTATCATACAAAATATTCACAGAAGAAAAATTGGAAGAATTGCAAAAGTCCACCCGGAGCAGAGAAATCAAAGATTGCCAGAAGTAATTCAAACTGCAGAGACAACAGATGGAATTGGCAGTAGAGGAAGTCAGCACAGCTATAGGATTGTTTTTATTCTGAAGCATCAGATCTGTGAAAACCTAGAATTTAGAACAATAAAGTTGGAAGGGATTCTGAATGTCTTCTAAGTCCAACACTCTTTACCATTCCAGACAAATGGCTGTCCAGTCATTCTTAAAATTGTTCTCACTGTCAAGAAATTTCTCCTTAATTCTAGATGGATCTCTCCTTGATAATCTTCCATTCATTACTTTTTCCACTACTTTTTGTCCTGCCCTCAGGAGCTTTTGAGAATAACTTGACTCCCCTCTTCTCTATGTCAGCCCCTCAAGTACTGATAGATACTGTAGCTATCATATCAGCCCAAACCTTTTCTTCCGCAGGCCAAACAATGACCATACCAGAAATGGTAAAAGTAATACTAAAGTAGTATTACTTGGCAAGATAGATAAATGCGGGGATAGACAGCATCACCACCAGATGGATTCATTACTGGCTGACCAATTGCACTCAACACTTCATCCCCAATGAAACTTCATCTAAATGAAGTGTGCACTGGGGTATCTAAAGGTTCTGTCTTAGGCCCAGTACTCTTAACACCTTCATAAATGATTTAGAAGAAGGAATAGAAAGATGATTCATCAAATTGTCAGATAACACCAAGCTGGGGATACCAGCCAACAATTTGTAAGATAGACTCAAGATACAGAAGGATCTTCACAGACTTGAATATTGTGCCCTAACCAACAAAAATGCAATTCAGTGGTGAAAAAAGCAAGGCAAGAAAAGTCGAATGTATGAAAGGACTCTTTTATTATTTATTTTATTTATTTAAATTTATATACCACCCCCTCTCCCTAGGGACTCGGGTTATTGAATCTGTCCCAAAAGACTTGGAAGATGATCACTACAAGAACCTGAGCATTCCTCAAACTGACAACATCAAGCACACTGAAGTCAAGAAAAAGGTTGGAAATGAATACATCAAGAGTGTGAAGAAGTTCCTAAAGTCCAAACTCAGTGGAGGAAATATACCGTCAAGGCAATTAGTGCTGGGCAATTCCAGTCATTAGACACAAAGCTGGAACAAATGGACTGGACTAAAGCAGAAGTAAAGATCCTGGATTGGAGACCAGACAGACAATGAAAATGAACCATGCCCTTCATCCACACAGCAATGTCGACAGACTCCACCTACCAAGATAATGATGAGTATGGAATATTGCAAGTAGCTCAGGTGACTGAAGAAAAAAGATTAAAAATTGGAAGATTATCTGAAGGACAGTGAAGAAGATGCACTGAAGCATCAGGAAACCATACTGGAAGTGTGTGTGTGTGTGTGTGTGTGGAAATGTGTGCCTAGCCCAGATATTTCCTGGGGTTAGGGAATTGGTTATAACTCTGGAGATGTATTCTGTATTTAAATGTATTCTGTGTTTCTGTGCTTTGTGTGATTGTACCGATGGAGGCTCATTCAATTTCGTTGCACACATGTTGTGCATTGACAATAAAGGATTGAATTAAATTGGAGACACCAAACTGGCCTGCAAGAAGGACCAAATAAATATCTAAATACACACTTATACCTGTGATATATATTGCTTGAATTATTAACTGGACATAAGCTCCCTTAGACAGTTTGAACTGAAAACCAGAAAGTTAATTACAATTTGCTAAGCAAATACATCTATTTAGTGATATTAATATATTTTACCTGCCCCATAGAAATGAAGGCACTTTCTAGAAATTCAACAGGGACTTCTAGGAGGATATTATGCCAGAAAAGGACAGGTAGATGGAGATTTAAGGGTGCAGATATTCCCTGGAAGGCATTCCCAAATGCAATGAAATAACTAAGGGGAGAAGTCATTTTTAGGTATGCATGCTGATACATGATTGTGCATGTCTATTTTTGCACCCTTGACCCAGCACTGCATGCAATCTTCAAGAAACAAACAAATTTCCCCTGTTAATGTCAGTGTTAGAGATGCCTATATATATTGCAGGGATTACATCAGGATATGCTCTAGACACTAGGTGCACTCAATTTTGTGGGTGAGTACAGCCAAGATCTTTTAGCAGCTGCTCAGGTTTTGTGGGAAAAGATACATTTGTTGTCTAGCTTTCTCCCTGGGTTGCTCTGAAAGCTTTCTGTGATATCGTTATGAAAGCTAAAGTAAAGTGAAAAGAAGATGAATTAGTGTGTTTTTCCCTACAGTGCACAACAGTAGTACTTTGTGTTGAAAAACCTATTTTATCATGCACATTATTTATTTAATCCCTTCCCATCCTTCTCCAAACTGCATCATTTTCTTTAGTACCGGAACAGTAATTTTTAGAAATAATGAAACTAATAAAACAAGACGCAGGCATACTGTATCTACCTGAAAGATAATAAAACAGCAGCCAACCAATTTATTTTTAAAATGTGCTAAGTGCTACATGGTTTAGAAATCATGCCTTGCCACATACAAAGCCACCTTTAAAAACCAAGTGTTGATTGAAGGACATAATGAGAAAGTACGAAGCTAGCAAGTGCAATGCTTGGAAAAAGGCAAGCTCTTTTTTTATTATTCTACCACAATTAGCTGCGACAACAACCAAAGTTTTCTTTCTTTGAACTTAGTTTCAATCACAATTCCTTTTGCAAATCAGTTCTATTTAATTTTTGCCAACATTCCGTGTTTGATCTCAGCTGGGAGGCAGAATATTTGGGGAACTTCAATTGAAAACAGTTCAGCACTCTTCAGTTGCCCTGAGCATAGATGACTTTTTTTTTTTAGTCTGAAAAATGAAAAATATATTTGCCCCTTCTGAGATTCTGAAATATGGCTTGTGAGCCTCACATAACTACAGGGGACAGGGATCCTGATGGAAGCACAAAAGCTCCTCAGATTCTTGATTCCTGGGTCACTTTGGGATCCTTGCTATTTGCTTTGGAGAGCTCTGCTTTGACCAACTAAAGCTGCCCAGGAAAATAGGTTGTTCCAAAGGAAAAGCACCCTTGACCTTCATCAAACTCTTATTTGATGAGCGATACCTGATTTTCAAGGATGCTAAGAGGCAGTCACATTATAAATGAATCTATACCTACCAGGGATTTCTATATTTTGTACGGATCACTGAAACAACTTTGAACAGGCTAGCTAAAGTAAGGGTCAACTTATTTAAGCTTCCTCTACTGAATGTGAAGCTGAAAAGCTTCATTTTCAGCTCAGGATTAGTTCTTTCCTATAGAATGTTATCTAAAATTATACCTCATCTTCTTTTCCCATTAGGATAGCCATATTGTTTTTCCTAATGGCAAAAAATCTACTGACATCAACACCACACACAGAGAGAGAGAGAGAGGGAGCCTCCCAAAATAGGGACAAATTCAGGTGTGACCTTATTTTTAAGCAATCTGCAAAAATTAAAATAATATGAGGATTAAAATACTGTAGCTCTCTTTTCAAAATAGGCACTTTTCTGAATGTTGCAGTGCAGTCTTTGGCTCAACAATTCCATGGAAAAGGATACATTGGGGAAATGTGCAGATATGAGGTTACAAAATTAAACCAACACTTTTCTCATTATTAAATGATTCAAACTAGCATGGAACTAGCATGTTGATCAACTGCCCTGGATATGGTTCATATGGTGATCTCTCACACTTCATGTTCTATTTGGAAAACAGACATTCCTTATCTTTAGTGTCAATCTCTATGGAACATTAATTAAAACAAGTCTATAGGTCTACATGCTAGATGGCTAATTCACCAATCAATCATTTTTTTTCGTTTTTACAACTTAAGGGAGGTTCAAATAAGGGGGTGAAAACAGATCTTCAAGCTATCTTCCCTGATTTATAAAACTATTTCACAATTTCCCAGAGACCCTTGGATCCTACACCAATAATTCCACATATACTTTTCACAAAAAGCTACAGAAGAATTGGCAATCCCCAACTTTACATAGTGGAACTGATAGTTTTGATATCAGAACCTAGCAGTCCTAAAAAAGGTGCTCTATACAATATTGTTTCTGAGAATTTCTGGTTTCATGTCTCTTATTTATTTTATTTCTTTAATCCTGCTTTTACTATTTTTATAAGTAACTCAAGGCAATGAATATATCTAATCCTTTTCCCTCATCTTATTTTTCCCACAACAATGAACCCTGATAGCTGGCTTGGTCTGAGAGAGAGAGAATGGTTGGTCCAAGGTCACCCAGCCGGTTTTCATGCCTATGTTGGGACTAGAACTCACCATCTCCTGGTTTCTAGGTTACACTCTTATGCCATCCCATAAAACTGCATGGACAGCATGAAGTACATATCATATCACATCACATCACATCACACCTCATTCCACACAAAAGTCAGCCTTTTCCCATCCCTTCCTTCTGTTCAAAACCATTCTCTCTCAGATGTATAGCAATCACCAAACCCCTTTACTCATAGATAAAGAAAGCACTAAGATGTTACCATTCCTCCCATCAACAGCAAAGCCAGATGCCATTGGTGCAATGATTAGACTGCAGTACTGCCTGCTACTTCTGCTGACTGAACAGTTTGGCAATTCGAGTCTCACTGGCTCAAGGTTGACTCAGCCTTTCATCCTTCTGAGGTCAGTAAAATGAGGACCCACATTGTTGGTGGCAATATGCTGACCCTGTAAACTACTTAGAGAGGGCTGTAAAGCACTGTAAAGCAGTATATAAGTCTAAGTGCTATTGCTATTGCTCTATTTCTGCTGCCATCGGCGAAGGACACCCAGCAAATTTGACTTGTGAAAGTGCCCTTTTAGTAACCTGCTGATAAGCCACAGGTTTGGCAAAGCTATCCAGATTTTAGTGGCAAAGCAGCTCACCAAGTCCTCTTGGGGGCTGCATATATTCCTGGCAATGCCACGTATCAAGCCTGATTGAGGTCATCACAGTGATTTAGAGTTGTCTGATCATAGTTATGCCAAAAACATTGGGCATGAATACAAGCTTTTTACCAATTCAGTGGCAGATGGATGACGTAGTGAAGTTACTATAGGTATCTAAGTGAGAAAATGGTCAAATAATTTTAAGAAAATGCAACTGCTTTTGTCATGTTTGAATTGGTTTATTACGTACATTGCTCTAGGATGGATTTTGAGGGAGGGGGAAGAGAGAGAGAGAGAAAATCAGCATTGTTGCATTTGCTTTTTAAAAAACATGTAAGTTATATATTATTTTGAAGCCTGAAATCCTAACCATCATCATTGTCTAAAGAGGAGGAAGAGGAGGTGGAATTGAAAAGACAGCAATAAGCAAAGTGTCCCTTTCTTATCCAACAAATGTTGTGATATTGGGCTGGTTTCAAATACTGTAGGATGTCCTTGTCCATTAAACCTTCTTTTCTTCCACCCCACTGCCATTTATTTCTCCAACTGGGTTATCCTTCCTTCTTCCTTTTGCTACAACCCCTTTTTTTTCAGTTTTGGGTTCAGCAACTCAACAAGATATTTCCTAACAAAAGTTCTCTGGAATGAGGTTTTCTATGTTTCCTAAAATGTTATTACCAAAGCATCTAAAGCATGCATTTGCAAATTATGCAAGTTCTGGGAGACTCGAAGAAAGAGACTGTCAGAGAAAAAGTCTGGGAGTTTTTTGCCCTATATTGAGAAAAGCGTGTTTTCCCTTGCTTTTTCAGGTAGAATCAAGGTGACATGTTGCACATCCCCATGGCTGCAAAGGCTATTTAATTCAGCCCAGGGCTGTTTTTACTGTCTGCTAAATGGGCAGCTTTTCAGAGAAAGCAGAGAGCAGGGTAGTGAAGAGAAAAACAGAAATAGTTACCCAGTTCACAACATAATCTAGCCAACAAATGCATTCTTTGGTAACATATCACACAATCGAACTTGTTACTATAGCACTATTTGGAGATTTTGGATTGAAAACTTTTTAAAATCATTCATGGACCATTCCTGCTCAAGAGAAGAACATTGTTAAAAAAAAAATTCCTTCTATGATGCAAGAGCAAAATGTCTACCATGAAAATGGGGTAAAGGAGGAAATAAAAGTTTGATCAATTTACGGAAAGAACCAATCTAATGCTTCTTAGATTTAGACTGACCAGGCTGTTATTAGGGTAATTGTTACCAAGGGTTTCTTGTGCTCTCAAGATTAGATTAAAGCCAGCAACAGCATATTGCTCATTCTCATAGCTACCTTTAGTACTTTTACTTCCCAGGATTGCTTTTAGCTTAGAGAGAAAGAGGAAAAAATAATTCTTTCCTAATTTGCTTGGAACTGCGGCATCTTGTTCAAGGCTCCTGATCTGTGCTTTCCAAATACAGCTTCAGTCCTTTTCACCAAATAACCCACTCTGTCATTTTTATCCTTCCTGCTGGGTCCTCAATGGCAGGTTTCTGCTGCTTCCAAAGATTTTTTCTGGACTCACGCTGGGCCTCCAATTCACATAGCACAAATTCAACACCAACAACCTCCTCCATGGCCTAGCACAGTGGTCCCCAACCTCTGGGCGCCAGAGATCAGTTCTGTGGAGAGAGTATTTCCATGGACCAGAGGAGGCATGGTTTCGCATGCTGCCTGCAACCCACAGATGGGGGTTTCACTTATTTGAGCAGCATAGTTTCTAGCATGCTGCATACTTGTGCCAGTCCATGGATTGGGGGTTAGGGACTCCTGGCCTAGTAAATCTCCCCTTTTTCTTTAAAAGACAGATGTATCTGCTTTGGGGTATGTTAATTTTGCAAGAATCAGTGTCTGCCTGATTCTGCATAGAGTTGGCACCCAGACAAAAATCTTTCACCTCAACACGCAACTCTGTCCCAATCTCGATATCTCTCCTTGGCAGAATTATTTCTGCATCTTTTAAGTTTTATTGCTTGAAAATATTGAATGCCAAATTAAATATTTCTTTCTGGGCTGAAAGAAATGTGGTTTTGACAGGAGGGACCAGAATGAACTTATTTTCAAATAAATACAAAGAGTTTGGTGCCCTGATTCACTGCAAGGCAGTTCATGATGGGAAAGTATGGTGTAACCTTTCAGTCAGTTTTGTTTTCAATTCCCTGTTAAAGTGCAGTGTGATATAATTCATAAATTAATACCATACTTCAAAATCAGTCTTCAACAAATCTCTTAATCAATGGTCCCATGAAATGAATGATAATTAGCTCATATTGCAAGTGGCTGAAACAGAATGAAACTAATAATTAGATTATTAAGATGCACTGTTGAGTAGAATAGGGCAGCTTTCCCCAAGTTGCAGGTTTGTATGACCACCAAATGGCAGCAAATGGAGCTTTCTCAATCTTTACATCATCTAGTAATTATCTGGACCAGTAGCCTGGATATGATACACCCAAAGTAGAATTCAATGAAGTCCAACCCTGCTGACAAGGCAACTTCAATCCAGAATGCTAGCCAAACACCATTACCACACCACTACAGCACCAACAACTGTTTTCACAGTGGTATAAACAGTTCTCCTTACAGTTTGTTTCTCCACCTCTTGGTCGGTACGTGCTCCAGTCTCTGCAAGCCAACACCGAGTGATGCAAATCTGACACAATGCCTCATTTCTCTTAGAAAAATCAAATTGCATCTTCTTGCTTCAGGTGAGAATCAAACTTGCATTCCAACAAGTTCATCCTGTGCTTGTAAATTTTTTTTTGGGGGGGTGGGGTGGGTGGTTTGACTGGAGATGTTCCTTGCTTTCTATTTAGTGTTTCATTCTGCTGAATGAGGTGAAAAGTCCACCACTTCAATTTTAGGAGCCTCATCTTCCTCACTGGGTCGACTGCTGTGCAACCCTCTCAGACTTTGCTGAGTCAACACAGGGATCCCTAGAATACCACCAAGTTTGATCTACAGTTCTGATGTGGAGCCAAGAGAGCTCTTCGGGGTGCTTTGTAAACTATTTCACAAATTACCTTCTGTTTCAAACCAGCCCCACAGCAGTTGGTTTGCAAGCCACCAGACAGATGTCTACAAATATAAAGGAATTAATCAGTGGTGGAATTCCATTTTTTTTATTACTGGTTCTGTGGGCGTGGCTTGGTGAGCGTGGCTGGGGGGGTCATGTGACTGGGTGGGCAGTTTCTGTCAGCAGGGCAATAAAGATTAGGCTAGAAACAACACCAGAATGTTTTTTTTCTGCCTTCCTTACAGGATTAACCCTGTAAAGTGGGAAAAAACAATAGGAGATGTTTTTTCTAACAACCGGTTCTCCGAACTGCTTAAAAATTTACTACCGGTTCTAGCGAACCTGCTAGAACCTGCTGAATTTCACCTCTGGGACAAATGTTTAGACCAGTATATGCAACGAAAGGGGAAAATGTTTTACTCTTGCCTGTTTCTTTTTCAATGAAAGAAAAACAGAAAAATATCTGTTTAATTCATTGAGCACTGGAATCTCTAGGCATGCCCCATTTAGCAATGGGCTAGTTTCAGTCAGAAAGTCCACTGACTGCTTGACATTCTCTAGGCCCAGTCTTCACTTATCTCAGCCCTGACAATAATTGTCTGAAGATCTTTCTGGATGCCAGGGTTAGGGTAACTATGCAAAAAAAACAACAACAACCCAACAACATTTGGGATTCACAGATAGTGTAGATATTGTGGAGAAATCACACGGCAAATTATTGGCAAATGGGAAGACGGACGGTATGTGAGACATCTTAGCCAGATTGGGATAAAGAGAAGCAAAGAATTGTAGCTCCAGTGACATTCCTGAGCACAAATTTAAAAAAATGAATTTACAGGAGAAACAGTTCATGGTAAAGCATGTTTTTAACAAAATGAAGAAAAAAATATTTGAACAGTGCATGTTTGTAAATCCCTACGGCTATATTTCCCCCTTATTTCAGAACTGGAATACCTTATCTTACAAATAATAATGATTCATTTTCCCAATGGAGCCCCCAATACACACACACACACAAACCCCAAGTGTGCTGACCTACACATATTGTAAAAATACTGTAATTTTGAAGAACAGGTAAACATCAGCAGAAGGCCATTGCTCAGCCACATCTCAAATTCAATTAAATAAAGAAAAGGGAACTGTAAACTGGTACACTTAAAATAAACACAGGAAGACCATTGATTTTGAAGGGAGTTGAATGTACTTGAAAAATCTGCTTCTTAGTCAGCATTTAATTACTCTATTAAATTATAACTAGCATGATTTGAATATTTCAAAGGGAGAAAGCGGGCCCTAGCAAATTCTGTACAACCAAGTTAATAAATAGTTGCAGCCACTCTCCAACCCTCCTGATCCAACCCAGACTTTTTAAGAATGAATATTCAGAGACAACTAGCAACATTTCCACAAATCACTGGAGGCTGGAGTTTGAATTGCCTGTAAGGAGAGCAACATCTAATGAAAATGACAGAATAGGAAATTGAATAGCTGGAAATCGTAGATACATTTCTACATCACACTTTTTAAAATAAATAAATAAATAAATAAATAAAATTTCAATGTATGAAATGATGGCTTCAGCTTCTGCGTTGAGTTGGTTTCACAGTTTCAGTACCATTGCTTTTAGAAACATGTATCTTATCCTTTGAAGCTTTGTAATTGTTTGAGTATCAGCTTTATCTTTAACCAGTAAATGCATCAAAATAATACATTTCTTCTCCCATCTCAAATATTGTATTTCCTACATCTGCATGCTAAAATGTTTCTGAATTACTAGAAAAACCTCCATTTAAAGAATTTAAATGTAGCTTTTTAGCACCCAGTAATTCAATGAAGAATATGTCTATGGGTAATCCAGGAAAGTTCTCATTTAAAAAGGTTGGTATAACATGATCACATTTCTCTGCCCATTCAGATCCTTTTCACATTAGATTGCTGGAATGGAAGTACTTGGCATCCATCTTCCCTCTGGAACATCCTCCCTCCAAAATTTAGCGTGGCTCCTCCTCTGACACTCTTTCATAAGGCCCTGAAGATGTGGTTTTGCCAGCGGGCCTGGGGAACCCAGAGTGAGACGAAGCCCATTAAATGACTGATATGAGTGTGTGTTGTTGCCAAGGGGTGGGGGAGTTGTTGTTGGTTTATTATTTTCTTATTTTTTAACCATTTTTATTTTTTTCTACATTGTGTTTTTATTGTCTGTAAGCCACCTAGAATCACTGTGAGCTAACAGGAGGCTATATACATTCTCTACAATAAATAAATAAAACAAATAAATAAACTTAATACCTCAGTAGCTGTACAAAAAAGTTAACTACATATCACATAAGGAATCAAAGTACACTTGTATGAGCACTATAAAGTACCATCGTGTGATGTTTAGTTTTGAAATGTGGCAGTATTTTCTGGAAATATTTTGCTGAAAAATTACAGTATTGGTAAAATTGCTCAGAAACCCAGGAGACTGATGTCACGGTTCCAGCTAAACTCCTCATTTCCATTCAGCACTCAGAGACAAAGTCCTTCTGAGTAAGAAGGATTAGAAGTCATACTGGCATGTCTGGGAAAACCAAAATCTGAACTTCCAGATTTTCCTACTGTTCTATACCTGATTAAAAATACAGGAGACACCAAGTCTGGTGTCAGTTAGCAGAGAGCGGGAAAACCTGGTTAAT
>JAEANM010016229.1:319-13342 GCA_017656035.1 Myanophis thanlyinensis
AGAGAGAGAGAGTGCATCCTATATTTTAAGGAGACTTTACTTCAGTAACACCACTCAATTAAAGCATCTTTGACACACACCCTTCTCTTTCTGAAACATCTAGCATATTTGAGATTTGAGAAGAGTAACAATTAAGAAAACAATAACCAGAAGAGCATTAGGATAAACTTGGTTAACAAATAGTATTCTCCAGCTCATGCAGAGCTCCCTTCCTTCACCCTTGAGATATTATTTAAAAAATTGGGAATGCAGCTTCCCCAGCAGAGAACGTGCATGGCTAGGCTTAAAGCTCAGTGCTATACATCCACCTGGATGGACCCCAGGTCACACAAAGAATGTGGCATCCCTCTGGATCTTCAAACGCAGGCAGGCACACATACTACAGAGAGGTATCTAGATGCCAGTCCTTCTAATTCAGAGTATAATTATTGCATGCTCTTAGCCTGCCCATTCCTATCCTCCAAGTGGCATGAAAAGGTTGCCTCTTGTATATGCGGAAGGTGCTGTCTCATTGGCAGGCAGTAATTCTTTCATTTCAGCCCAAATAGGTATTCAAGGGTTATTTTTCTTTTCCCTCCCCTTGAAGGCTGACATGGCTCTTCGGAGGGCATAAGCAGCCGAGGCGGAGGGTGACTGGGAGAAAAAAAAAAGAGGAAATAGAAATGGAGGGGAGATAGAAAGACGGAGAAGCCTCTGCTCCCAAATCTCAGGTCTTTTGGCTGCTGGCACCAGCAGGTGCTTAGCCTTTAATTGGCCAGCTGGTTGGTTGGCAGCTGGTGCAGCAGGCACGCTGTTACCCCAACGGTGGCTGTCCGACCTGCTTGGCATTTGGAAATGGTTGTTGGGGAGCTCATGCCCAAGCTGAACAACAGATCTCCCATTCAGCTGTTTTCCAGGCAGGGAAAGCGTGGGGCTTGAGACAAAGCTCAGATGCAGCTTGAGGTGGCAACCCACTTTCTTAATGCTGGGTGTATTTTGTGGCAAAGCGCTAGCTTTTAGCCCAAAGGGTTATGGATCATCCTCTAGACCAGGGGTCTCCAACCTTGGCAACTTTATGACTTGTGGACTTCAAATCCCAGAATTCCTCAGCCAGCATGCACTGGCTGAGGAATTCTGGGAGTTGAAGTCCACAAGTCGTAAAGCTGCCAAGGTTGAAGATCTCTGCTCTAGACAGAAAAGGACTGGATGGTCTATCTGGTTGCAGCCAATGAATGAATGAATATGTTCCCATTGGCAAAACTGGATGCTTTTTAGACCCGAGAACTTGATTGGCCGGTTTGCTGGTGGACTTACCTCCTCCTAAGAGGTTTTCCTGGTGCTGTTGCAATTACCAACTAATGCTTCTTATTTTGGTTTTGTCATCCTCTTCATTTCTTCTAAAACTTCTAACATTCACCCAAATACATAGTTATTACTTGGGAGTTCATTTTATTGACTTTATTCTCACTATTTAAAGCAGGGGTGTCCAACCTTGGCAACTTTTAAGACCTGTGGTCTAAGTTGCCAAGGTTGGACACAACAAATCTAAAGTGTCTCGTTGTCGGAAGGGACATAAATATTGTAAATGAAACAAATTTTCTGATATTGACCTCACATTGAGATCTCATTATATTCCAGGCCTGCCTCAGGTAAGGTCCTACTCATGCATTGCTTTTTATATAAAGTTCCAAGTTTTTGATCACATTAATGAAATTTAAATACGCTGGGAAAATATGAGCCATCTATAAAGTTTTTGGCGCAGTTCAAGATATGATATCTCTTGAAATAGACTGAATTCTGCTCTCAGATATTGTCTAGAAATATGCCTGGAGGTCAGGATAGCATTCTAGCAACCATACCAGAACCGGATGTCCTCTAGATACCTTGAAATTACAGCTCCCAGAATTTCCAAGCAGGAATGTATTTTGGTTGGTAGCCACTGGATATATATCAAAGGGTTTTGTAATTTTTTTTTTAACCTCCTGCATTTGCCAGGGGTATATTTATTCCATTCGGAGTGAAAAACATAACATTAAATTGATGTTTTGCTCGCTTGGGGTTCAGCTTTCCTCTCTGAATAGAAGAGCTAATTGCCATGCGTCAATCTTAGAAATGCAGGCCTAAAACTATAAATACAATAAAGATCATGAGAGGCCTTTGTCCAAAGATACATATGAATAGCCTGAGTATGAAATATTGAGCTAAGGCAGGGCTGGGGCTTGGATACAGCACATGCCTTGCATTCAGAAAGACTCTACCATGACTACGTAAAAAAGCAGCGGTGCCCCAAAAGACCTCAGCCTGACCCTGGAGATACTATTCGTCACAGTAGTTAGATGCCATCAAGAAAGGCCTGAGCGTTGATCTTGCCCTCTCTCATGCTAAGCCACAGTTCTTCTAAGGACTTTCCAGGGATCTCCTTGACTCCAGCTAGCCTGTTAATGTTTGCATTCTCCTCTTTATTAACCACGCCAAATGGAGACACGTATTTTACTCCACCGCAGAAGTACAGTGTCAGGGTTCCACACGACATCAGCAATGCAATCAGAATTCCAAAGAAACGAAAGTCCATAGAATAAGCTTTTATTGAAGACATTGTACTGGTACGGTCTGGAGAAATCCTGAATCTAAAATTCCCAGGCTTTCTCCACCCAAGTAAAACCAAAAGTTCCACCCCACGAATTATCACATGTTCAATTCTCACCAACCCCTTCAAAGAAAATCCCAACGTTCTTTCCAGGACTTCCCCTCGCAGGTGTTCACAGCCCCGAGAAACTTTCCCATGAGAAATATGCTAAAAGATTGCAGACCAGATAACAGCCCTGAGTCGGTTCTACCAATCTCCACTCCTTCAACCTGTCGGCCTTGTAGAAATAAGAAAAAATGTGTCAAAGCTAAAAGGGCCCATATAATACGCAAAGCAATGGCTAATACTGTTCAGCAGAAAAGCCCCCAATCCAAAATGTCCTTTTAGGCTTGACATACAGTTAGTCCTTGACTTACAAACAGTTCATTTAGTGACTGTTGGAAGTTACAACGGCACTGAAAAAAGTGACACATCACCATGTTTCGAACTTACACCGTTGCGGTGTCCTCCCGTGGTCACGTGATTTACATTTTGGATGCTTTGACAAGTGGTTCATATATATGATGGTTTGCAGTGTTCCCCTTTGCGACCTTCTGACAAGCAAAGTCAATGGGGAAGCCAGGTTCACTTAACGACCATTACTAATTTAACAACTTGCAGTGATTCACTTAGTAAACATGGTAGGGGAAGTCTTAAAAAGGGGACCAAATTCACTTAACACACTTTTCACTTAGCAACATACATTTTGGGCTCAATTGTGGTCGTAAGTCAAGAACAACCTGGACACGAGTTTAGCTTGGTGAGAGGGCAGCTTCGGGTGCATTTGATCTAGGAGCCTGGACTGCATCTGTATGGAAGTCCTGAAGTTTTGTTTTGTGAAGGTGGGAAAGAGCTAGAGTCTCCTGACAAGCAATCAGAATTAGGACCTTTTCCTTTTTCTTTGGGATAAAAGGAAGTGATGGGACTTCAGAAGTGCAGCCAGAACTTTCCTGAACTTATGGGCAGCTCGGCCAATCAGATTAAGCCTGCTGGCTAAAACTACTCTGTTTTTATTCGGACACCATGAATCCATAAAAGAATGAACAGATGTGAAGAATTCAAGGAGATGAGGACAGTTATAGTGTTAAACTACAGGCAGTCCATTTCACAATCTTTCTTGCCCCACTTGTTAAGTGAATCACTGCAGTTGCTGAATGAGTTAACACCAATGTCCAATGAATCTGGCTTTCTCTGTTGACGTTGCTGGCCAGAAGGTCGCAAAAGATGATCCCAGGATCGTGGGACGCTGCAACCGTCATAAATTGGAGATAGTGCCTGAATTTTGACCACGGGGAGGCTGCCATGGTGGTAAGTGTGAAAAACGGTGCTAAGTCCCTTTTTTCCGTGCCATTGTAATTTTGAACGGCCATTAAACGAAGTGTTGTTAGTCAAGGGATACCTGTATCGAATGGCAACTGTAAATGACTCTCGCCCATCAGCAGAATTTATGCAGTTAAGTTTGAACTGTCCACTCCTCCCTCTAAGAAAATTAAAGGTATAGAGCAACAGAAAATGCAAGAGGAAAGACACAAAAGGGCATTGACGCTCATGGGGCAGTAAATCAGTCCATGGAGGCTCCAGTTTTCCAAAGAAGCCCCTTTTCAATGAGAATGATTGTACATTGCCATGTCTAAAAAGGCAGGAGCTCTGTCTGGATCGACAACTGTGTTGCGAGTATAGACTGAATATGCATTTCCAGAGTTGTACATTTGATATGGCCAGCTGTGTAAAGTGAAACAACCAATAAATAAATAAATAAATGCATGTCTATCTGTTCTGATACCTTACCCAAAATTAAAGCACTTCATTGGGTTTGCGCCTTTTGACAATAATGCAGTGTTATTTTTTTAATGATATAGCTTTGGGATAATTCCACAATTCCTGTGGCCTTCCGGGTGCAATTCAAGGTGTTGGTGCTTACCTTTAAAGCGCTTCATGGCTTGGGACCCGGGTACTTATGGGACCGCCTGTTGCCACCGTCAACCTCCAGCCGACCAGTGTGTTCCCACAGGGTTGGCCTCCTCGGGGTTCCACCGTCGGGACGATGTCGTCTGACAACTCCGAGGGTTCGGGCCTTCTCTGTGGCGGCCCCCTCCCTGTAGAATGAACTCCCCCTGGAGATCCGTACTATTATGGATCTCCAGGCTTTCCGAGGTGCCCTGAAGACCCATTTATTTCAACGAGCTGGCCTGGCCTGATACCTGAGGATTGAAATTAATTTTAAATTGATTTTAAATCTATTTAACTGATTTTTAAAGTAATGGGGTATTTTGTTAATTAGAGTTTTAAATTTTTTTAACTGTATTTTAATTGACTGGCCATAATTTAATTATTTTAATTGATTTTTAATTATTATTCTGTATGTTTTTTAATGGCTGTACACCGCCCCGAGTCCTTCGGGAGAGGGGGCGGTATATAAATTAATAATAATAATAATATTTGTTAGTCTTTAATATGAGTCATACCTCTGAGGCAGATAATCTAAGATACAACAGAAATACTGTATTGTATTGTACTGTATTGGGAAAAAATTGTAGTCCCTAATCCTGAATAGTTGCTTCCAGGTAGTGTTTATAATAGTCTAGAATAGATAGACTGATGCTCTGATTCAATAAGCTGGTTTATACAGTGTATTCCTGAATAAATCACAGAGGTTGGATTCATGAAGATTGGTAATCTAGAACTAGCCAAGTCTTCCTTTAGAATAGTTGTAAGCCTTATGTCTGTAAGGGAGCTTTATAACTATTCTTAAGGTATCAACCCCCTGAACATTTAATGCTGTCTACAAGCCTTTTACAGATAGGTCATTTATTTCTTATTTAGTATGTTTTTTAAGTGTAATATTATAAACAATCCTTTAATTAAAGAGAAGGAGGGAACACATATATTGCTGTCTCTATGTGTTGTGCCATTTATCTTACCGAAATACATATTTCTGTTATCTTTTTTTCTTGATTTAGATAAAAAGTCACATTCTGCTGTAGTATTTTTAAAGTAAATCCTGTTTTCCTTATTTACTTTTCTTTGTATATGATATTGCAATATATTAAAATGCAGCCCAATTTTGTTTTTCCTCTCTGAGATAGAAAAGTTTAATATTTGTAGAGTGTGCCCTATAATATTAACAATTTACAAATATTGTCACAAGAATGAGAATTAGTTTTATGCTTACTATTTTGCATTCATTTCTGTGTTTCACACTTATGCAGGTTGAAGCTAGCAATTCAGAAGACAAAATGCTAGTATTCTTCAAGCTGCGACCAGATGTTATTACAGAAGATAATCTTCACACCAATATTCTTGTATCATCTATGTTAGATTCTCCAGTTAATATGCTTTATCAAGCAGTGCGACAGGTATTTGCACCAGTACTATTGAAAGTGAGTATGCAGAATCCAGGTTATTTCAATAAATCACAGGATTTTTCTCATATATTGCAAAAACATATTATTTTCTTATAGTTCTTTTATTATAGAATGTACTTCATTGCTTTGACATGATGCTAGTTTTAATTTCTAGAAAGCAGCTTTCTCTTGTCATTATCATTCAAAATTATTTGTTAACAGTTAATTACCTACAAGCCTAGTATGACTACAGTTACATTCCTTATAATTAAGGTAAATTAATTCAATGTTAAGAATCATGTCAGCTATGTTTCAGCACTAAGAAAACAACCAAAGAATGAGATAATAATGTATGCAAAATGAAATAGAGAAAATTGTACGTTATGGTAATAATGAAGATATGCAGTTTTGATAGAAGCGTGACATCATCTAAAATCTTTATTTTAGGATGAAAAATGGAGTAAAGATTTTGATCCCAAACTGCAAAGTCTTTTGCGGGAGTTAGAAGCTGGCTTAGGTTCTGTTCTAAGGAAAACAGATACTGCTTATACAGGAGCAAAATATCGGGAAGATGATGTTCAAGGTATACAATGCTTATTTATAAACTGTTAAATTTAAATTAGATATAGCGAGAAGTAGTTTGTCATTATAGTCCAGTGGATAGGCATAGAAAGTGTATAATAAATAAAATGTTCTATTTATTTCAGTAATGTTTCAGATAAGAACATTAGAATTATAATATGCAGACTGATAGATATACTAGTGTTTTTGTAATATGGCATAATATATTTGAGATCCAATGATTATGTTATAATAGATACTAATGTTCATTTATATGGAGTAAACTACTAAAATGTATTCTGTAGCTTTTAAAGATCTTCTACTTGGTTGCTATGCAATCAACTGAATATTTGCTTTTTTTTTTACAGCTATACTTTGCCCAAATGATGAATTTCAATTCTGGACAGAGCGTGCGCAACATGGAAGTAAATCATGTAGCAAGGACAGAGCTTCTCAGTTTAAAGAGCTATTTGAAACCATTGCCTATGTGTGTAACATTTATTTTATTTATTTGTTACATTTATTTGCCACCTATCTTGCTGTGAGGGTTAAAACACTAAAAATGGAGAAATGAAAAGAAGTGTAAACATAACAGCAGCAAAGTAATGGAACAATAGAGTAAGCAATGCAAAAGAAAACATTTGAGAAATGTGATCTGAGAATAAAAGATGGGTAGGTAGGGAAGCAGGGAAGGGGAGTGGTTTTCTATCAATCTAGTAGCCATTTCCAGTATGCTAGTCCCCCATTGGGTCCCCAGGCCAACCGGCAGAGCCAGGTCTTCAAACTCTTACAGTAGAATAGGAGGGGGGAGGCAGATCTCAGCTAGGAGAGCAGGTACTATGGAAGAGAAGACTCTTCTTCTGGATCCCAATAGTTGGAGCTCTTTCACTGATGGAATCTACAGTAAACCCTCTATCAGCATGAGTGGGGCAGGCTCGTTCTAACAGGATGTAACGGTTCATCAAGGGGGCTGGACCTATGCCATTAAGCAATTTAAAGGTCACAACCAACATATTGAACTGCACCTGGAAGCAGGGTGGTAGCCAATGTAGTTTGTGGAGCAGAAGTGGAATATGGGCCATTCTAGAGACCCCAAAGATGGCTCAAACAAAGTTTATTGAACAATCGCCAAATAAATTAAATAAATAATGATCAAACAAAGAAAAACAATAATTAAAATTTATCCACAAAGCTGAACATTTAATACACAAGTCTCCCCCAACTTTCCACATACGTGGAAAGCGCTCACAGCATATTTTACCACAGCCTTACTGCCTGAAGAATTCTAGATGTTGACATGCAGAGCTCTGAAGGGCTTTTGTATCAGGGAGGGCTATATTATGTTATAAAAACTATGTCCTGCTGCGTTGCTTCTGTTTTTATGCACACTGTAAATCACAAAGTAAGTCTATAGTTCTGTATATGTGCTGGATTCATATAATCAGTTATAATAGAACTGAGTTGTGTACAGATGAACCTTTATATACAAGTATTGGTTTTCATTAAATTGTAATTTCATGAATTTCCATAGGAAATTAGCATTTTGCATATTATCTGAACTTTTCATTTTTGTCCTTATTAGGATATTTATTTATTTATTTTATTTATTTATTTATTGAATTTATATTGCCACCTATTCACCCATGGCAATTCAAGGTGGCGTACAGAATATAAAACCACATTTAAAAACAATAAAACCAACAAAAAAACAAATTAATGTAATACAATATAACCTCCAGCAACAGCACGAGCTATTTAATGGGCTCCATCCCGCTCTGGGTTCCCCAGGCCCATTGGCAGAACCAGGTCTCCAGCACCTTCTGGAAGAGTATTAGAGTATGGGCCATTCTAATCTCTGATGATTAATGATGTTCCAGAGCGAGGGAATCACGACAGAGAAGACCCTTCTGGGTCCCACCAAGTGTATCTCAGGGATGGGACTTGCAGCATTCCCTGCCCTGATGGGTTGGGTATGTGTGACTGGCAAGAGATGATCCCTCATAACCTGGTCCCAAGCCATGAAGGGCTTTAAAGGTGACAACCAGCACCTGAATTGCACCCGGAAGCAAATCGGCAAAAAAATCAGCTCCTGCAGGAGCAGCAATGCATGTACATACTGGTGCCTGCACAAAACCATGCAGGCTGCTGTATTTTGCACCTACTGGAGCTTCCAGATGCTCTTCAAGAGTAGCTCCATGTAGAGTGCAATAGTCAAGACAGGAAGTGACTAGGGCATATTGATAAAAATGGTGGCATTCGTCATATTTAACTCCCAGTTAGATTAACAGTAATAGGTACTTCCTGAAATTAGCATAAATCAGATGAGTATGACCACTGTAGCATAAAGTCTCACAAACTTGTTACTTTAAGAAATGTCCTCCTCATACCCCAACCCCACCTGCCTACTTTATCAACAGGCGGCACAGGGCACAGACTCTTTTTCCCAGTGTCATAACACGTGTTTCAGCCAGCATTCTTATTTATTTTGCAATGGTTTGCACCTGACAGGAATGGGCCAAGGAAGCAACTGCTCTTTTACCCATTGTAGTTAGGTGAGGTGAATGGGCAGGTTTGAGGAAGGTAGTTTGAGTCACTGAGGCAGATGAGAATGAACGGGAAGGACTGTAGGGAGTGGTGAGAAGTCACACTGAGTATTTGGAGAAATGGATGGCAGACAGTCCATATCGTATAACGTTTTCATAGAAATATTGCAGCCCTAAAATATATGCTGGAAATTATATTTTTAATTATGTATCCCGCTTCTAGGATTATTACAATTTGGACAGCTTATCTTTATTTGAGGTTGTGGATTTAGTGGAGACTACACGGGACATTGTTGATGATGTTTGGAGGCAATCTGATCACGAGCCTTTTCCACAGTCGCGCATGAAGAACCTTTTGGATATCACAGGTAAAAGCCCCCCTGAACGGTTGGCTAAACTTGTCTTTTTTGTATGTACTTCCTCATTGCTTTTATAGTGCTTGAGTGTGATGACTCCCTGACAAGGGAAAGTTATATGGGATAAGTTATTTGAATTTTTATTATTGTTTAACTTCCATACAATCTTAACAATTTCGGTCATCCAAGACGAAGCATCTCTTTTGAGCATCGAGGTCACTAGATCGGTTTTTGGCATTTGATATTTTGAGCCATCAAATATTATTGTGCTGTCTACTTTCTCTTGGTCAAATGATGCCACATTCCAAGGTTTTATTCACATCACAAACCTTTTCTGTTAGGAAGAAGGGTTTTGTCTCCTAACTTTTTTTTTTCATCAATGGTATTTCTGAATTCAAATGGCAAGGCTTTTTGTTAGCTTTACAAGCACTCCCGTTGGGTTCTTCCTTTTTTCCTTCCTTAAGTTATTTATCACGTATATAACAATAACACTTAGATTTATATACTGCTTCACGGTGCATTACAGCCCACTCTAAGCGGTTTACAAAATCAGCATATTGCCCCCAACAATCTGGGTCCTCATTTTACTGACCTCAGAAGAATGGAAGGCTGAGTCAGTCTTGAGCCAGTGAGAATTGAACTGCTAAACTGCCGAACTGCTGGAAGCCAGCAGTCAGCGGAAATAGCCCGTAGTACTGCATTCTAATCACTGTGCTACCACAGCTCTTTTATAAGCTGAAAACTCTGGTTAGATTCCTCTGCCTTTCTTCTGAATGGCATAATGTGGTCATCTAGTTTTGAGTCCCATCTCAAACTGAGCATGGACCAGCTTGAGATATATCTTTACCCACTCTCATCTGTTTTAAAGCTGTCAGCTGTGGGACTCCTTGATGGAAAGAAGCTTAGGAATCCAATCAATGATGACTTTTCTTTAAAACCATCTTTAATGGTTTACCATCTTTCTTTAAAGACTCTGTCAGTTTCTTATCATTAAATGGCCCAAAGGCTGGTTCATACTGTGATTTGTCTTGTGTTTGGATTTAACAGTAATCTTGTGGCCTTATTTAATGCCTATCTCCTCTCCCTGATCTGAGTATAGAATAGTCCTGCTTGAAACTGTTGTAAATCTCTCCCAAACAGCCCCTATTTCTTTCTATTATGAGTCCCTATTTTGGCCAAGTATTGATAAAAATTACAAATTTGTTTGTGGCTTGTGCCTGACTTTGTCCTTTCGCTATGTTACTTCCAATTCTAACAAACCACATCACCGTTGAGAAATGTCCTCATTTAGATCCAGCCCTCTGGATATAAATCATGAGTATTATGCCTGAAGTCTGATTTATCAAAACATTAAAAGAAACTAAAACTTTCCTTTTTTATGAGCCCTTGTAAAAGTGGCTTAACTTTTTGTGTAGTATTTTTATTTAGATATAGTTGCCGATAATTGCATTATACACACAAATGCATTATGATTTGGGTGTAATGATTACATCTGTATAATGTTATATGTTTTGATGCAAATGTAGTCATGAAAAACTGCACTTTGCCAAACAAAATACAAATAATTGAAAATACAGTTAATATTCTTTATTTGCTTGTATGATTTTTAGCTGGCTCTCTTGGAAGGTTTGTTCAGAAGAAGTTAGGTACTTTAAACTTATGGGAGGATTCGTTTCACACTGTAAAAGAAAATCTGAAGGCTGGCATCATTATTTGTGAACAGTGGGTTGCAGCTTGTGACCATCTTACAGGACAGTTATGGCAGCGTTATACCCCACATATATGGCGAGGAGAGAAATATATCCCTGAAACACTAGGAAAACTTGGCAAACGCCTTGAAGAGGTATCTGTTTTATTTTGCTCTTTTAGGGATATGAGGTCTAGGGAAAAGTATTATCAGAAGGCTTTTGAATATGATGTTTTCTAATGGAAAAAACTATAGTACTTGCTTTTTAGATACAGAGATATAAAATTCAGGTTCTTGGATCTTTAGCTAAATGTTATCTGGTAATAGCTATAAGGAAAAGTAGATGAAATGATAGGGCTTTTTTATTGGTTTTCTTGTATGTTTTCAAAACAAGCTGGGGACATGATGTTGATACTTTTTTAAAATTTCTTTCCCAGTTTATAAATTCCCCAAATTGCTGTTTATTCCCAAACTGTGCCTAGGGTGATTTTCAGTAAAAAATATATTGTATTTCCCACTGTGCAGTTTGAGATTTTTTTCATGTGCGTCAGAATGAAGAAAAATAAATATCAGAGAAAAAGAAACACAATATTTCTTTCAGTCCTACCATCATGCTATTTAGAAAAAAAGGTGGCCCATTTCTGATAGAATGAATTCTGAAGCTATGGATAAAAGAACTATACAAGATGAAATGCACAAATAGTTTGATGCCAAGGCAGCTTCACATATTTGCAGATGAATGAAATAGTTTTGGCTAGAGTCAAACTTTTAGGAAACATCTGTAGTAAAATATCTCGGTTTTTTTTACAAATCAGAAGTCTGCAATCACTGTATAGTATCTCTTAAAAAAAATAATCCAAAGTAATTTAAGAGGAAGATTTTTGACAATGAGAATAAACAGCATCTAGAACCTAGATTCTAGGTTATGCTCAGGAACCTGTTTAGCAGAAATCTTACTGGAGTTACTAGAAACATAATTATGTATGTAATATGAATTTGGAAGACCTGGTTTTACAATATCTTAACATGTACTGTAATTCAAAGACATTAAATGCCAGTGTTCCTGCCATCCTCAATGGTATATTAATATATGAGGTTATTTTCAGTGGAGTAATATTATGTGATATAATATGGAAATGTAACATCCCATTCATAATTAATATTCTATTCTATTCTATTCTATTCTATGCTTCATTGTCAAAAGCACTTGGATATGATTTTAGCACAGTTTGCTATTGAGATTTCTAGCTTTTGTTATAGTTAACAGAAAAAATATGGATGAAGTTATTTATATTTCTTTCATTTTAGGTATTAAGTATTCGATCACTTCATGAGAAACTTACATATTTTTTGCCAACTGGTGAGCAGCAAGCACTGCATCTTGCCCAGGTGTTTGAACCTTTTGCTGGATTGAATCCTGTGCATTACAACCCCTACACTGAGGTAAAACATTTTATACCTAAATTAAACTTCAGTTAGATGACATTTATCTCAGTCCACCAGAATAAAAATTTGTTGTCCTCTTCTAGCCTTTATGGAAAGCAGCGGTACGTCAGTATGAAAGAATTATTGCTCCAGCAGAACAAAAAATAGCAAGCAAGTTGAAAAGCTTTATTTCAGAAATCCAGGATAGTCCACAACAGGTATTTTTTTTTTTTAATATTATTGACCACAAAACCTAATGCTGAAAGACTTGCTTATTAAAAACATTTTGTACATCTAACCTCTATATTAAATAGTTTTGAGTTTTATTTTGCTGCTGGAAGAGAGGTTGAACTATGCCTTAAAATGATTAACCCAAAAGCCTTATACTGTACTTCTTCAAAACTGGCAGCTTTTGTTCAGTACTTTTACTTTTCTCTTTGTTTTGACATGTGGGTAATGGAGGGCATCAACGAGGGAGAGAGAAAGAAAGAAAGAAAGAAAG
>JAEANM010016230.1:0-13342 GCA_017656035.1 Myanophis thanlyinensis
ACTTGCCAGCGCAAGCATGCGCTCTGTCCACCCACCCCCAAGCAGAGCGGACAGGCTGCTGGAGGAGAGGGGGGGAAAGAGGGGGGGAATGGCTTGGACATCACAGGCCGAGTAAATGTGCTCCACGGGCCACATGCGTCCCGCGGGCCATAGTTTGAGGACCCCTGCTATAAAGCGTCTCAGGGGGATGGAGAGAAAGTCCAATTCAAGTCCATGTCTGATGGCATTGAGGACTCGCCTGTCTGAAATAGTCTCATCCCACCAATCAGCGAATAAAGTGATGTCCACCAATGGGAACCTCGAGTGGGGTTTACTTGGCTCTTCTGAAGGGGCGGCCTCCAGAGCCATGAAAAGGATGTCTGGCCTATGTAGATGGCCAGTACCTCTCCCTATAAGAGACCTGGGGATAGTCTGTATGGCAAGAGAACTGTCTCTGCTGTGGAACAGATACCAAGGGAGGTGCTTGGAAGGAAGGCCCACACTGGTATGGGTAGTACCTGCGACCCGGCCATCTGTAAGGGCAAGATCTTTTTCTTCTCCCTGGTCTCTATTAATAACAGGTCGATGGTCTCCCCAACAATCTGTCTCTGCCAACAGGAGTGGAAGCAAGTCACCACTTAGCTTTTGTTTCAACATGCCAATTTCTGAGCCAAAGAAGGCATTTTGATGTAACAGAAGATCTGATGGCACAAGATGCGAACTGAATAGCATTGAGAGTGGCATCAGCAGAAAACTGGGTGGCAGCTATGATGTTATTGACATCCTGCTGAAGCCCAACATTGTCCACTGAGACCCTATCTTGCAGTTGGAGAAGCCACATTAGAGTAGTCCAATTAAAAAATGTGGCAGCAGAGGCAGCTCTGATGGATGAGGCAGAGGCCTGATGTGACTGGCGAAGGACCATATCAGCCCACCTATCCTCCAGATTAAGGGCTTCAACAGGGTCCCCTGAAGTGGTAGATGGGAACACCAGGGCTGCCACCAAGTCTTCAACCAAGGGTAGCTGCAGGAGATTTGACAATTGTTGCTCAGGCTGATAAAACCTCCTGTTGTTGGAATTTGGGGCCAATTGAGATCCAGGCTTCAGCCACTGCTTCTTTATATTGTCTATAACCACCTGTGGGATGGGGACCTTATCACTGTGTGCTACAGGCATAGAGAACAAAGGGTTTTTAGTGCGATTGGAGGAAGGAGCAATATCCAAAGTGGAAGGAGGATCCTCCAAATCAGCAGTGGTCTTGGCCTTGTAGAGTAATGATCAGAATAGGCTTGGGGGAAACAACCCAGCTGTGAAAGCAGTATGTGGGAGGGGAGATTCATCCTTGGAAAGATTGACTCCTCTGAGGTCCCCATCATCAGATCCAGAGGCCCAGCTTTGGTCAGATGAGCCATGTGACCCAGGCTGCTAGAGAAAAGGCAAGGAACTGTTTGAAACTGCCAGCAAAGGGAGGAGCAGGCAGCCGCCTGAAGCCCAAATGAGAATCAGGTGAGAGGGGGTGGAAGCATCAGAGAGACCAACCCCCTCAAATTCACCACTTCTGCTCTCCGTGTGAGCACGGGAGCTGTTGCTGGTCAGGGGAAAGAGGCTGAGGCTGAAAACCTCACCTAGCACTTGCTGCATCTCGCAAGCTCTGCAAGGAGAACGAAGCTTTTAAAAGGAACAAAAAATGCTCTGTGGCCAAGATGACATCTTACAATGGCAAGAAGCTGTAAGGCAGCCTTGGCTGGGGAGAACTAGGCAGAAAAAAAAACCCTGCCCTGAAGCTCAGAGCTGTCAATGCTCCCCAGCTGTCAGGCATGGCTCACCCTCCCCAAGGGGAGAAATTATGCAATCTGGCAGCCTCCCTGATAGAAAAAGGCTGAATCTGACCTGATTCTTGTGTAAAAGAAAAATCCAATGACTGTGTTAGAGGAATCCAATACAGTAGCTCTAGAAAAAAACCTTTTTTCAATCAGAACTTGAGTCATAAAAACTGGGACAACCAGGGACAAGGGGCATATCTTCAGTTTGATCAACTCAGGCACATGATCAGAACAGAGGTCATCACCTTGTCATTGGATTCTCTGCTAGCACAATGGAGAAATGTCCAAAAGTAAGAAATGTTTTATAGTCAAAAAGTGTAGAGAGCTCCCCTTCATGTTCAAGAAATTGGATGACCATTTCATGGATTTTGGATTCTTATATAGAGAATAGCCATGGACTTGATGGATTAAATAGCCTCCATTGCTACCATTCTGGGATGCTATTCTTATAATTCCAATGGTAAGAAATTATAAAAATTGAAGCTGAACATTAATTTGAGCAGAACTGGAGTTGATTATCCAGCCTGAAGTTGGCTGGACAGTAACAACCAAATCTCCAGTGACAAAATTTAATTAAGGTTCATTCCTGGGTTATTTATTTATTATAAGTGTATCCTCTCTTTCTCCAATAACTCAAGATGATGTATATGTGTGACTGTAAATTCTCATACTAAAAATTCTGTGACAATGACTGGGTCTAAAACACCAATGAACTTTATTTTCCTCAATCCAACTCCAACAGTTCAATACTATACAATTTTCAAACATTTAAGACAGGTTACCCAATTCCTGATCATAGAAATCCCTAATCCACAGAGTATCCTCTTTATTTAGATTCCATTCAATTTACTGACTCCCTCCAGATCACTACAGCAGCTAAATAAGTACTTGAGATCTGCAATCTCATCTATCTGAAAAGTATGGATGAAAAGAGTTCAGTATCATCAGCAGTGGTTTCATAAGGATATTTAATGACATGATTGCTAGGATGAAATCTGATGCATCCCAGAGTTCAACAGCTATGGAAAGAATAAAAATTCCCTAGAAATATGCTCATAAATCATTTGCCTAGATTATGTCAATACAGTTATATACCATCACTGATGGTGAAAGTTCAGGAGACTTGCATTTAAGTTATATTTAAGTTATATATTCCGCCTGTAATTTAGTCATTAATATAGTCATATCATGATTCTTAATGTAGCCATAATGTGAATCTTAAAGCAGCAGCATCTCTTTTAGGTTTATGCGAAAGTTTAAAAATTGTTCAGTGCTTCAGAAACTTCTTCCAAATTTTTTGATATGTGCACTGCCCTACTGTTACATCTAGTATTAACTAGATAACTCTCCATGGCCAGCTGATCTGGAACTCTCATTGTGCAATGCATCTCTGACTGTGAATAATGCCTAGGCATTTGGCTTAATTTCAATACAAAAATACAGTCATTCATCTGTCTTCTGTTGCCTTCTTGACTCTTTTAGTTGCACACAACAGCATGAAATATATCCCTCTTGTTCCTTTCTGGAGGCTTTTTTTTACAGTTGATTTTTATTGCTGTTTATTATGCAGTCACAATGATATATTCACATAAAGCACATTGCAAGCAATAACCATGAATGGAAATTGGGCCAATTTAAGGAATAAACAGTTTCAACACATTTTTCTTCTTGTAGTTACAAAAATTAAAATGAACACATTATTAATTATGCTTCTGTCTTCCTGTCTTCACAGTTTGTGATTTCAATTTTATTAACTTAGAGAAACAGAAAGTTATGTGTTCTTCTTATCATTTTATTACTACAAGACATCAAAAGAGCAAGCAATAGTATCACTGAAAAAAAAGCTATCCACATGGTATTGTCAGGTGTGCATCTGATATAGTCAATCATTTTGTTAAAAAGATAAAAAGATAAAAATATTAACCAAATTTGTCTTTAAGTAGTAACCTAACTTCCAGGACAAACTGAAATTGCATGTAGATCAGCAAAGTTAATGAAACTATGCAATGTTCCTTTACACTTTCATCATCAAACCAAGTTGCCTGATAAAAGAAATATACATACATACATACATACATTTAATTCTATTTGTCTCCATCAGAGTGGTAACATTTTCTGATAAATGTTGTGGAATTTATTTACAATGTTAATTGAAGCTAGATTTTCTTATGAATTCTCTAGTCTATTGTGATAGAGACTTTTCTCCTTCCTGCAAAAAAGTTCAGAAGATTTATCACTTTTTATTGTTTAACTTGAATGTATGAATGAGCATCCCTATGGTAAATAAACTGAGCAGACATCAGTTCAGACAGCATTCTTATAACCAGTGATAAGAAAATCCAAGGCTGGATCAGTGAAGAACTTATAGCAGACCTTTTTACAGAGGGACAAGAATTACCTGAGGCATGGGGACAGGTATCCAAAGAATAGATCCCTATTGGGAAATACCAGATGAATCAATACTTTGAGACAGCAAAACTCATAAATGAAAATATAATCCCAGGAATGTTTCTACTGCTTTGAATTTCTCACAACAGAGATGCTTGCTTGATTTTTGATGCCGTTGAATAAAAAACAGTGAGAATGCACACCCAAACATGCCTGCACTTCGCATGTGCACCCAAATAGGATGAAGAGGCTCAAAGGAGCATTCTACCCTTAGACTTTTCAGATTTTTTAAAAAAAGTCTTTTGACCAACATTGCAGAAGGAAGGAATCTGCAGAGATTTCATTACTTCTCTTTTTTTCCTTTTATTGTTAAGATTTTGTCCTAGTTAGGGACTGTTTATTTAGCCGACTAATGGTTAAACTGTTCAGCAGTTATGATGCAGAAAGAAGGACATTCATAAAAGGTTCACAGGACACAATTAATGTATAAGGTTCGTTCAGGAAATCAAAGCAGAGTTCTGGGTCAGCAAAAGAGTCACAAACTGTGACTTCAGCAAACAAGGTGAAGTCAGAAATACAAAAGCTACAAAGAGACATTGTCTCCCACACTGGCTGTTCACAGCTGAGAGTTTATAAAGGCATGACACTTAAGTAGAGAAAGTAGGATTCTATTCCTCAATAATCCCTTCTTTTTAAGAAAAGCTATTCTTTGGGCAAATACAACTTCATGAACTCTGACTCTGAAAATTCAACAATTTGATTTCTTCTTCTGATTCAGGACAAAGGCTCTCTGCCTCAAGATAATTCAATACTGTGTCCTGAGCTTCCAGATTTTGGCCAGAGAAAGGCAGGAATGGAATTTCATCTTTCTTCTCTGACAATAATTCCTTCAAAAATAGCTAAAAATACTATAACTAAGGGAAGAGTGGAAAGACTGTCAATCTGACTGTCCTAGCAGGTCCCCATTAAATCTCTGAAAGGCTTCCTCTCTCTCTTCCTCTCTCTGTGACTTTGATGCTGAAATTCCCCTAACTCTTGAAAAACATTTGTGGCAATTGGGGGAAAAAATGAATCATCCCTGCAAGGCAAACTACTTCCTGACTTTGAAATATGAGATCATATTGTTATCATATTGTTCCTGGGGTCATATTTTCATTTCAGCAAAAGAAATCATTTTGAAGATGGTGGGGAGGGGCATCACAAGCTTTCTTATTTGTATGCAAGTTTTGTAAATTAGCATTTAGGTTGCTTGTTTCATTATTGAATTGATTTAAAGCAAAAATAAAATTATTGCTCGAAAGTAAGTTTTTAATTAAGGAAAAAATTGATGAATTTTTCAATCCTACACAAACTATGTTAAGAGAAATGCAAGGGACTTATTTTTCAGTACACGATTATGTTGTGAATATTGTATTCCTAATAATAATATTATTCTCATTTTATTAGTTTAATTAATCTCTAGACCAAACAAAAAACAATAATATCAAAAAGTTTAAAAGGTGAAAGAATGAAATCTTCACCGGGAGCACACAGAATCATTATTCTTACTTTGCATTAAGAATATATATATATAACATGACGGATTCATGTATGTGAATTATAAAACATATATACAGCTTACTCACTGCAAAATACAGAAATCTTATATTCCACAATGATGCTACTTTTATAGCAATCATACCAAGAATGTAAAATTCTGGGGCATTAATCCTGAATTTAGGAAATATTTCAGAAAACCCATAGATCATAATCACATTATTTGGATCTATGGTTTCAGCATGAAAAATTGTTAAGGATTTTATTTGTTTTGTTTCTTAAAGTACCACTTTATATTTTATGGCTGAATTGTATGTTGAAATACTTAAAAGTGAAATACTATAGGTATATATGAAATGTTGAAATTGTTCTAGTATATATATAAAGTAAAAACAGACAAGCTTAAAATCTGATTTCTGTTGTGTGAACCATTATTTTATATGTTGTCATATAAGTTATATTTACTATGGATATATCCACATATCCATAGAAAGAAATAAGAATTGCATAAGCCCTGAAATGGATAAACATCTATAAGTAACCTTCAACTTACAACCCACAATTGAACCCAAAATTTCAGTTGCTAAGCAAGACAATTGTTAAGTGACTTTTGTCCAGTGTTATGACCACAGTTGTTAAATGAATCACTACAGTTGTTAAGTTAGTAACATGATTAAGTGAATCTGGTTTCCCCCATTGACTTTTCTAATCAGAACATTGCAAACTGTGGTCTCATAACCCAAGAACATTGCAATCATCATAAATACATGCCAGTTGCTGGCATGTCCGAACAAGTGTCTGAATTTGAATCACATGACATAGGGAGGATGCAAATGAGAAAAACAGTCACAAGTCATTTTTTTCAGTGCCATTGTAACTTTGAACGGTCACTAAATGAATGGTTGTAAGTCGAGGACTACCAGTAATTGCAAATGAGCTTCTTGTGATTTATAACAGCTGAACTTCTTATGATTTACAACAGCTGCTGTGATATTGAAATCTTGTGTGCACATTACATTGTATTGCTTAATTGCTCTATCAAGCTATATATGTCAAGTATATCTATAGATAACTGCAAGTCTGTTTTTATACATGGGTTAGAGGCAATTTGTGGAACTAGATGAGAATTCATCAAGTGATAGCTTAATTTGACATCTAACATAATCTAGGGAGGATTGTCAACTTTCCATGAATAAATATAGTAATACAATCTTGTGTGCTCAACTGTACTTTAACAAAGAAAAGAAATATATAAAAAGAGGCTAGAAAACTTTTCACATATATCATCAAAATATGAAATGTCAAACAAATTCAAAATGTATTCTATGAAATAATAAAAAAATGAAGCCGCAACATCTTATATGTAAATAGAGGAATTAAATTGAGTGCTGAATTAGTGCTTTCAAACATGAAAATTAAGATTTTATTGCCTCCTTTAGGCAGGGAGAACACATTCCACTCTTAAGGAAACATTGGTTATCTCTGATAACTCTAAGGCCAATTCTGGAAGAGGCAAGACTCTCCTATTTCCATATATCTTGCTAAATGCTTGCTTCCAACTAAATGAATTCAAAATTGTAGGCAATTACCAAGGCTATGTCCAGTGGTGGGATTCAAATAATTTAACAACTGGTTCTCTGCCCAAATGACCAGCTGAACCAGCAGTTCTCGGAACTGCTTCTCTGAACTGCTTAGTTAACAACCAGTTCTAGCAAATAGGCATGAACTGGTTGAACCCCACCTCTGGTTATGTCCCTTTTAGCCTTCCAAATCCACAGTGAAATGGATATAATCAATTTTGTATGCAAAGAATTAGGGATATTACCATATTCACAGCGTAACTTCAGATGATCTGTCTCCTGTCTTCATAATCTTTACAGAGATGATTATAGAAGAGTAAGACTAGCTTGTTCTGTTTGGATGCAGTGAAAAGAATAAATATATACCCCTACTATAGCAAAGTAGGAGTTCAAATAGGCCTTCAGTTGGACCTCACTTTGTATACAACCTGATCTGTCCTAAGAATTTGTCTACTCTCACTATAGTTGCTTCCCTTTGTTTTTAGATACCCAATAAACCAGGGTTGCCAAACTTACGGCCCGCAGGCTGGATTCATTACACACTGGCCACAGCTACTCTCCATTTAGCAAAGGGGGAAAAAATTGCAATACATCACATGATTACAATACAATGCCACAAGTTTGACACCCCTGCAATACACCAATTGGCTGACTGGAAAGAGGATGCATAGAAGCAAAATGTCAAGTAGACTACCTGTATATTCCACAGATTAATCTGATGTAGGAAATACTTCATAAACATTCAGGAAGCTATCTTTATCCATCAGCTTCCTAGGTCAGAAATTTGAACTGGTCTTCCACTATTATGGAACTTTAAACTACTAAAAGTCTAAAAGTGACTGGGGAGTGAGGTCTTCTTGATAATAGAAATCACCTAGGAACTTACACAAACGTATCACCAGAAAGCAAGTTCACTGGAAAACCAAATCCACCACATGCCATACTCCATGGATGAGACCTGACAGTAGCTGGGAGAAATCCATGGTCATTTAGGTCCAGGAAATCCTAGCCATTCTAAACTGAGTTATCTTAGCTTTGGCTTGAAATCTCCCAGGATTTAGAGAATAAGGGATCTTACTTTGACAGAGATAGGTGAGATTCATTATCAAAGTGACAAGAAGAAAAATGTGCCTTATGCCTAATGCCCACAATAAGCAGAACATATGTGAAAACAGTCAGATGCCTCCCTAATACAGAGAAGCATATGAGGGAGAACTAAAGCACATTCAGTTTGCTTTGATGTTATGATCCAACTATGTGGATCAAACCAAGAACTCAACTCCATAGAAAGGCTAAAACTATCTTTATTAATATTGGATATAATATTATTAGTCTGAAAGGAGGAAGAGGACAACTACCAACCATTCCTGTTTTCCATGCAACATCCATCTTGCATTCATCCACCATATCTGTTGTTGTCATTTCTACTCTAACATTTGTTCTCTGGCCATTTTCCATGCCTGAGTTTAACTATGCCATTAAATAGATTTGCACTATATATAGAACAAAGATTAAGATAACATGCAACAAGTCTTAGTTATGGACTGTGCTTCAAAAACCCTTGATCAGAAGTTGACCTAAATTCTGGTTTAAAAGAGTTACTAATACTAATCCAAACCCAAATCTCTCAGTCCAGCAGGATAGAATTGAGGAGAGGAAGGTCTGTATTCTTTTTTTAAAAATCTGTATTGTAGTAGGAAGTCTATATACTTTTAAAAGATGCTATATAACTGTAACAAGTTATATTAAGACATGAAACATACCGGTATAACAGTGCAAGCTCTGTCTTTTGCATTTTCAGTGCAATGTTGAATACAAGTACTTACAATGAGAGGTGGAGTTTGTGTCATGACCTCTATTTTGCCACATCCTTCCTTGTTCCTGTATGGACACTTATAATAAAAGAGTTTGCAAGAGAGTGTTATTAATTAACATATGAGCTCAATAGACTTGAGTTGGTAGTCTTTACTATAGAAAAAGACATTTAGCGACAATTTCTCATTTAGAGAAAGAATTTTTCTCTACTGACAAACAAGATACATAGACATTCAAAACTGCCATGTTTTTCATGCAGCACAGATCCAATCCTAACTCTTTCTCTGTTTTAATCCTTATTGTAAAATAACTAATTTGCTCTCTTTCTTGTCCTCCCTTCCTCATCTCTCCCAGTACATAACAATGTCTATTACAGGCAGTCTTTGCTACATTCCACAAAAGGTTAATTTTAGGTAAAGTGAAGATGAAGATTCCTACCTTTTTGCTGCAGGCTGCATTTTTGTAATGATTATTTCAGCCTTTGGGGGCTATAGGGACTGTGATGCTAACATGATAGTACCATTAGAGAGAATAGTGCTGAAATTTTCTGCTTAATCTTTTGTTTGTAGGAAATGCTAGGAAAAAAAATTGGTGTCCTAAATTTTGCAGGAAGATTGGGAATCATGGATTGCCTAGCCCAATTTCCACCAATGGAATAGACAGAGAAAACTATGCAGTCAGTCTTGGAAGCATATTCCCAACATATAAGCAACATTATTTGTTTGCTCACAATACATTATTTCATACAGAGAAAGATACCGAGATAAAGAAATCAGCTTTCTTTGGATGCAGAAAAGGATTACACCACTTCTTGCAATTTAATTCTCTCAAAGTGTAAGTGTAAATCTCTTTAAAAGAGCATCTCCTAAATTCAGATAAAAGACGATGATTCTTTTAAAAAAAGGATTTATTGTAGCTTTTATCAAACTCTTGATTTTTTCTTATTTACCTGTGGAACACTAAATAAACATCTGGACAGCATAAGATGGGAGAAAGCTTGAAATAATGGTTCTCACATAATAATCAAATGCAAAATTTATGTAACTTCTAATATTCTAGATGTTTGAATTCCATTCCAGCTCCTTTGAGCCCAACCAATCAATTGTAAGGAATCTCAGAGGGGTTTTTTCAAAAGGCAACTGGACTTTATTTTTCCTTGAAGACATTTCACTTCTCATCTCAAGAAGCTTCTTGGATCGAAATATTTTCAAGGAAAAACAAAGTCCAGCTGCCTTTTGAAAAAGCCCTTCTGGGACAACCATGACCTAGATGACTGAAAACCACCAAGAGCTGTGGTAGCACAGTGGTTAGAATGCAGTACTGTAGGCTAATTCTGCTGACTGCCAATTGCCAGCAGTTTGGCACTTCAAGTCTCACCAGCTCAAAGTTGATTCAGCTTTATATCCTTCTGAAATTGGTAAAATAAGAATCCATATTGTAATGGGTAATATGCTGACCTCATAAACCACTTAGAGAGGGTTATAAAGTGCCTTGAAGTAGTATATAAGTTTAAGAGCTATTGCTATCTCAATAGACAATTGTAAGGAATGGTGGGAAATTCACTGGAACAAACTTTGGAAGGCTATATAGGTAGTTCCTGACTTATAACCAGTCATGTATGATTGTTTGAAGTTACAACATACTTTCATAAAGCTATCTACAACTTCAAAGTTATGACTACTGCCCCTGCTCCTGCAATCCTATGATTGCATTTCAGTTATTGCAATGGTTACACTGTTCTGTGGTCACAATACTGCAATTTGCTATGTTTTTTGTCATTTTTGGTGGAAAATGGCACACTACCCAGTGGACAGGCTGGATTTATTCAATGAACATGTGGTTCATTGAATGGTTACATGAGTCACTTAATGACTGCAGAGACTTGCTTTGCAACCATCATAAGAAGTTATATCATTTAGTACCTCAACTTCCAACTGCAATGACTTATAACTAAAATTATGGGCTCTATTGTGGTTGTAAGTCAATGACTACTTGAACATCCTTCACCTATAACCTAAAGCATAGAAAATCAAATGTTCCTAACAACACTTAGCTAAGCAATTCTTCAGGTGTATAATTTTGCTGAAAATAAGCAACATGCTCATTCTCCCCAGAGGAAAAATTCATCAATTTCCCAGAAAAACAAAGCCTTTGTATATTTCTTGTAGGTTTGCACAATCTTTTCCTCAGCAGGAGCTCAGCACACAATTACCATGACAGCACGAAATCCTGCCACAAAGTCATAATTAAAGTGTGCAAAAGGCAAGTGGAAAGTTTCCATTAACAGAACTATGTGCATTTTCACATATTGTGTTTAGCTAAGCCTCAGATGTTTTTTTTCTTATTCCAGAATAAGATTGCAGATTGTTTAATCAAAATTTTCTTTAATAATAATAATAATGACAAAGAAATTATCTGTTATTACAAGTAAAATACAACAGGAGGATATCTGAAAAGAATGCACTAGTTCTAGAAAGAACAACATCCAGAATCAGAAATATCAGAACAGAAGCTAGCAAATCAACATTGATTTATAATGTGAAATAAAGTATTCACAGAAGCAGAACTGAAAGAAATGCAAAGGTCTACCCAGCATTGAGAAATCAAATCCTTGCCAGAAGTAACTCAGATTGTGTTATAGCCGAAAACCCGGTCCGATTCGGTTAAATAATACTCGAGAAACGGGGTCCGTTTGGATGACCGTGAGTAAAACTCACGATGCTGGATGTCAATCAAGTAAGCGGCAAAACTACAGGGAAGCCGCGGCTTTTATATTTGCCGCGGCTTCAAATTTCCTCGCTTCCCATTGGCTGGTGAGTCAGCCAATGGGAATCGTCGTCCCGACAGCCAATCAGCTGTCGGGTCGTCGTTCCACACATGCGCAGTATACAACAGATTGTACAAACAACCCAGGGGGAATCAGCAGAACAGGAAGCCAGAAGTGCTATTGATTGTTTTCATTCACAATCCAGGCATTCTTTTCTCTATCTTCTCCTCAGAAAGAACAAAGCATTCTAACTAACAAAACCAAAGTGAATTGAAACAAAATTAACTGAATATTTAGAACAGCACAAAAACAACAGAATAAAGCTGTTTGTATTAAAACTAGTTCCAAAGAAACAGTTGGTACAAGCATTAAAAGATGCCAATACTGTAATATCAAATATAAGCACCAGCTCACTGCAAGAAACAAATACAACAATTACATACAAAGCCAGAATTTAGAAGAAGATCACATTTCAACTACAAACAGACAAAGTAGTGGCAATGGCTCATTGGAAGATCTGCAAGAAATATTATTGGCCTGCAAGCAAGAACTGGTGGGACCACAAAATAGATAAACTAATAAAAAAATGAAGACACTAAAGTACTCTGGGATTTTAGAATTCAAAGAAAGAAGCCACATAACAGCCAGACTTAACATTTATTGATAAGAAAAACAAAAATTCTGGAAACTGGAATTGCAACTTTAGACAGCAGAATAGAAGAGAAAGAAGTAGAGAAAATTTAAAAACACAAAGCCTGCAAATAGAAATAGAACTGTAACAAAAGAAAGCAAAGATGGTGCCAATAATGATAGGCACCTTTACTGCAGCCCCAAAACATCCTGAATACCACTTGAACATCACCAACAATATTAACAGAATCCCCATCAGGAAATTGCAAAATGCAGCTTTACTTGGAACAGCTTATATCCTACGACAATAGCTTTAGCACCATCAAACAACAATATCTGCCTATCCCAGGCCCTTGGAAAGGACTCCATCGGTGGATAAAAATGCTTAATCCAGTCAAACATCTGGCTGACTGTGTGATGAACCATAATAGCCATAACCATAATAACAGGCAGATTTTCTCAGGAGTGAATCCTAAATTCTACTTCATTCAAAATGTTGATGGAACATAAACCTGACAGAAATAAACCTGTAATAATCAAGCTTATGCTCTTAACAATGCTTTAAGGTTTTTTTGTTTTTTTTTTAAATTGTATATTAACTTACGGAGTTGCTTTGTGAATATTGATATCACAGTGGGCTTCAACACTCTTGTTCCTGCCTTGCAAAGCAGCTTAATGTAAGCTCTTCATTACAGGGTTCCCAACAATGTGCTGTTTTATAAGCCACATTTTACACTGTAAACCTCTCTCCAGCCATGGAAACAGCAGGAAAAGAAGAAGAGCATGTATGTTGTATTTCCCAATGCAGGCCACAATCTTAATA